>APFE031039118.1:0-10344 GCA_000404065.3 Pinus taeda
TCGCTCAAAGAATACACATCTATTACATAGCCTCAAATACAATACCCTCATACAAAGAGAGGGGTTGCCTTCTAGGGAAAAAAACCCTAAACTAAACATAAGTTCTACTGTCAGATCATCCGCCTAATGAATGGCCCATATTGACTAGAAATTACTATATTTTTACAAGGAAATTTTACATCTGTTTTTTTTTTGCTTCAAGGGCGCTACCCCTGAAACCCCTGTCGAGGGACCGCTAGCCCCGGGACCCCCCAGCCATGGAGGATCGGCCCCCCGAACCCTCACTCGAGTGGGACAAGTCCCCCTCGCACCCCCCCACCTAGAGTGGTGTACAAACTTCCTGGGATATACATCCAGTTGACACAAAGACTTCTAAACAATAATGCTCCATACACAATAGAAGAGAAGGTGGCTGAGTTCCTAAGGGAGAATGTATTCTATGAATTTGGGTACCCTAGAGAGCTAGTCACAGACCAAGGCAGCCAGTTTACCTCCAACATGATTGAATAACTGATCAGCCATCACAAAATCAAGCGTAGGACTTGTTGTACCTTAAGAAACCAATTTCCTGGCTGTGTAGAAATTGTGCTTAAGACATTAATGTTTATCGTTATTGTCACTTGTTTGTCACTTAATTATATATTGTTTTCCCAAATGAAGGACCTAGGAGACATGGTTTTTAACCCCCAATAATCAGGTGACATTGAAATATCAGAATGCCATTTGATTGTTGAATATAAATGATGGATAAAGAAAAGCTTGAATAAGTCATAGACAATATGTTGTTTTACACAGGATCTACTATCTGTGACACTTGGAGAAGTTAAATATAATATGCTCTCTTACATAAAAGCTACTATCTGTAACTTAGAAGAATTACAAAGGTGTGAACTTCAATTATAAGAGCACTCTTTTAAGGAATTTTAACTTCATTTACATAAGCAAATAAAGACCTATAGCTTCATTAAAATACTTAAAGGAAGAAAACATAAGATGACACATAACAAAGAAGTCACAAAATCACACCCAACAATATATGGAAAACTTCTAATCCTTTCATTAATCAACAATTGTATCAGGAATTCACTGGCCTAGTATTCAGGTTCTCCAAAATTCAAACCCTTTCTTTCTAAATTTTCCTCTTTTTATACATTATCAAATAGTTTTTGGTCTCCAAAACTATCAAACGACTTAACTATTTCCCTAACTATCTAAGTAAAAAATATTACAAAATATTACATAGAGGGTAAAAGACACCTCATTCTAAAGAACATAAAATAACAGGAAATAACGAAATTTAAAAGATGATGGATGTTCTTTGTCTGAAACTGTATCTTAAGCCTTAACCGAGCAGTGGATGAAGGACAGAAGGCTTTGGTAGCACCACAAGGGTTAGAGAGTGTGTGAGAGCATCAACTAGGTTGAACCCCCGTAATGATTTCTGGCTACCCATTCTAGTCAGTCATGCTTACATCACGGTCAACTGCGGAGGTAGAGCTCTGATTAACCTTCGTGCTCATTGCTTCTCGCAATGCACCTCAAAGTTCTTATCAAACTATCACTTGATCGTGCTTATTGAACTTGTATAATGTTTAAATGATGGTGGGCCCATGGAAATTTAAAATAATTAACATTGGTTCATAAAACATATTGTGTCCACCTTTTCAACACATCTTGACTCCCTTACGGACTTGACAGGACATAAAACTATGTTTAATGATTCATTGCGTCATAGATTAAAGACTGAACCCAATGATTTGTCGACCCGATTTCTGGACCTGATAGGACATAAAACTGAATTTAATGATTCATCGGGTCTGATATTAAAGACATAATGCGATGACCTTACCAACCTGATCTTCGGACCTGATAGGAAATAAAAATGAAATTGATGATTTATCAGGTCCGATTAAAAGATGGAACTTGATTACACTTTGACCGAATATTCCGACCCAATATAAGACCCGATATAAGACTTGATATCCATCGCATCCTATTTCTTTCAATTGACTGTTGAGATTGGCCTGGACCTCAACAAATTTAAACTATGTATAATACATCGTCGTGTCTGATCTCCGAAATAAACCCTTTCTAGTCAACTTGTGTGATTATCATTGGATCTATGACTTGTTGAAAGGATGGCCCAAATCTTCTCGCGGGTTTATTATTTCCGAAACCATTGAGAATATAAAATAAACCATTCTTTTCATATTTTTCTTATTTTCCTTCTATTTTGTAATAAAACTCAAAACAAAACTTAAATAACAATGGACATCGGATGCTACAACATCTGGCTCCACCTAGGAGTAGTGCTTTTCCCACAGAAGCACTAAGAACCATAGATCAGTGCCTTCACCTCGGGCATGGAGTCATATATTGCTTACATACATTTAAATTCTATGGCATTTGTGCACTAATTTCACTATGGTATTTACAATGATAAGATGCTTATGCTTCATAACTGGAAGTAATGCTTGAGGCATTGCCCATTTCTAGGAAGCTATAGAGTTTCACCATCAATATTCTTGAGAAGGAAAGTGTTATTGGACCTTGCTTCAACAATTCTAAAATGGCCATACCAAAGAGGATCAAACTTCCCATGCTTACCCTTATCTTCTCTTCTAGTATCCCATCTTAATACTAGGTCTGCAACTTTAAAGTCAATCTCCTTGGCTTTTCTGTCAAAAATAATTTTCATCTTCGATTGATACATAATCAAGTTGTCTCTTACCTTGTCCCTATTCTCACTTAGCTGCACTACTTTATCCATTCTTCTTATCAAAGCATTGTGTTCTTCTTTTGCCTCCTGAATCATTGCAATTACAGACTTCACAAGTTGACTTGGAAATAGAGCCTGAGTTCCATATACTAATTCAAAAGGTAATTTTCTTGTAGACCTTCTTGTAGTCACTCTAGCAGCCCATAGAGAAACCTTTAACTTAGAATCCCCGTCTTTTTGGTTCTCTGCAATAGTTTTCTTAAGGATCTTCATCAAATGTTTGTCAATAGATTTAGCTAATCCATTTCCCTGTAGATGATAAGCTGTTGAATGGGAAAAAATAATGTTATACTTTTGAAAAAAAGAAATAAAATTACTTGAATTGAATACTTGAGCATTGTCTATTATGATTTTGATGGGGCATCCAAATCTGCTAAAAATATTCTCCTCTAAAAACTTCATCACCACCTAATAATTTGCTCTCTTAGTAGGTACAGTTTCTACCCACTTGGTGAAGTAATCAGTAGTTTTGGAACCCACTTGTGTTGTCCACTTGAAGGTGGGTTAATCTCTCCAACAAAGTCCAATCCCCATTGTCTTAATAGTTCCTCTATGAAGACTAGAATCAAAGGCAAGGGAGCTAACCTCTTCTTCTCAGCAAAAAGCTGACACTTCTGATAGATTCTAACAAACTTATATGTATCACCAAATAAAGTATGCCAATAAAATCCTATCTAGAGGATTTTATGTGCAGTAAATTTCCAGCTGTAATGTCCTCCACATAACCCCTCATGATGATATTTGATTGTCTCTGTAAACTCGTCTTCTGTTAAACATAGAAAAAAAATTCGTACAGGATCCTTCTACTACAATTTGCATTCCAAAATCACATATGGTTGTGCTTTGATCTGTAATTATCTGTACTTTGTTCTATCTAAGGATTGGGGAAAAGAAAGAAACATAAAAAATGTATTATATGCACGTACCATTCTGAACATAAAAATTTATACTTGATCTTCATACCTAGATCTGGCTTTTCTTTATTTTCTTCAGTTGTTCCTTCATCCATAGGTCTCAACAAGTTAATTCCCAATGCCTGAAAGTTTGATTATGTCAACATTTTTGCCAATACTTGCCCTTTCACCAACTTTATGGGTTTTATGTCCAAGTCATACTCTTGGATCTTGGCTATCCATTTTCCACTTATTTCCTTCTACATCTCCTTGTACTAATACATCTTTTACTGCAACATTTGGCACATAAGCAATGATCTGTGACTGCAAAACATAAGTTCTAAAGGCTTTTAGGGATTTTACTAAAGAATACACCTACTTTTCAAGAATATTATACTTTAGCTCAACATACCTGAGAATCTTGCTAAAGAATGCAACAGTCTGCTCCCTCTCTTCATCATTCTTCTGCAGCAAGACAACAACTATTGAACTCGATGATGCGAATGAAAAAACATGGAAAGGATTTTGATAATCAGGGCTGATTAGGATTGCAGCTATCTGCAATGGTTCTTTAATCATGGAAAATGATTCTCTAGCTTCCCTGGTCGAATGCACTTCACTCTCCTTCAGCATATTAGTAATTTCTTTTACAATTTCTGCATAATTGGACACAAATGTCCTTAAGAAGTTTATTTTT
Source organism: Pinus taeda (assembly GCA_000404065.3). Classification (NCBI taxonomy): domain Eukaryota; kingdom Viridiplantae; phylum Streptophyta; class Pinopsida; order Pinales; family Pinaceae; genus Pinus; species Pinus taeda. The sequence continues at coordinate 4,370 of APFE031039118.1, forward strand.
CCCAGGAATTTTTGAATATCCTTTTTACTCCTAGGTAGTGGTATTTTCTACACAACTTGTACTCTTGCTAGATCAATATTCACTCCATCTCTAGAAACAATGTGCCCTAATAGTTTTCCCTCTTCCAGAGCAAAAATGGATTTCTTGGGATTCAAGGAAAGCTCAAACCTTCTATATTTTTCAAAAGTCTTTTTCATATGGTCTAGATGTTCTTCGTTAGACTTTGAGAAAACAATAATATCATCCAAATATATTACTACAAACTTATCTCCCAGAAAAGCAATTTCCATAGCACCTTGAAATGTAGCACCTGTGTTCATCAATCCAAAAGGCATTCTAGCATACATAAAGGTTCCTCGAGTAGTTGTGAATGTTGTCTTCTTCTGATCTTCTCCATCCACAACCACCTGTTTATACCAGAGAATCCATCCAGCATTGAAATTCTAAAAGACCCTATTACCTTCTACAGCACATGATTAGCCACCCAATTGGAGTACCTAGGTGGAAATATTATTTTGGCATCAAGCAACTTTTTGACCTCTGTTTCAATTGATGGTAGAAGAAGAGGATTTATCTATGTAAGCTTTTGCTTAAAGGGTTTAATTCCATCCTTCAAATGGATCTTGTGTTGAATAATATTTACATTATATGTTATGAGATCCTCATAAGACCATGCAAATACATCAACATAGTCCTTGAAAAGTTTAATATATCTCTCCTGATAATTAGGTGAAACTCAAATGAATACTTTTACTAGCCTAGGTTCCTCCTGAGTTCCAATGTTATGTTCCTGAACGTGTTCATCCTGTGAAATTTTCCTGAGTCAATAGTCACATCATTGGGATTAAAAAGCCTCTCAAGAGGGACAAGTCCCTTTGGCAGAATATTATCTTTCAATTGAAAAAGTTTTTGATTAGCTATTGAATCTTTTAAACCACTAACTTCTGCTATTTCATCTTCATCTTGATCAATCTTTGTGCCCTGAAGCTCTTCAACCATAGTAAAAAATTCTTTAATCTTTTGATCATCTTCACAAAATTGCGAATATTTAACATTATCAGGAACAAAAGGTTTGTGCCTCATTTCTACCTCATATCTTAGTCTTGGATTAATATGAGGCTTGAAAGTACTAGCAACCACAACCAATGAATTTTCTAATCTGTTCCCATCCCTTGGAATAAATTGAATGTTAAAAGCTTCGAAAAAGTTCTCAACCAAATCCCATACTTCATTTCTGTACACCCTAAGCCTAGGGTGTTTTGTCTGACAATGATTTTTTATTTGTTTGATAATCCACTCTGAATCTCCAAAAGCAGAAATTGACTTAATTCCCATCTGTTTAGTTGTTTGTAGAGCAATAATCAAGGAGTCATATTTCGCTACATTGTTTGTTGCTTCGAACTCCAATTTAAAGGAAAAAGGGAACATATTACCTCCAGGTGCAATTAGAAGAAAACCAGCACCTCTTCCTTCCTTGGAATAGGCTCCATCAAAGAAGCATTTCCACACTCCTCTAGTCTGCATCTCTGTAATTACATTGGTTGAAGCAAGTTTCTTCTGATTATATTAAGCCAATCCTACATTATCATGTAGCATGAAACAAACAAAGCCATCTTTCTCTTGGCTATATACAGGTGAATTACTTGCTCCATTTTGTGTAATTGTTTTTACAAATCTAGTTTCTCTATACAATATCCTCTCTTCCACCAAAAGTTGGTATAATAGCATATGTAAAATCTAGTTTCGGAACACCACCCAATTTAACCCCCCATGACCTAGGTAGTAGCATTCCAAATCTAGCAGGGATATATGCTACTACTACATCCATGACCAAGATCCTAGATGGGATTTGGGATAGTGACACTACTAGATCCTTAATGAACCCTAGACACTTGACTTTGTTTGAATCAAAAGAGTACAGGTCTCTATAGGGTTTGGTAACTTGTAGATTTAGTTGCTTCATCACTGACAATGGCATAAGGTTGTGTGAAGATCCTAAATCAAACATACAATTATGCAGGAGGAAATCATGGATCAATCAGGAAATATAGAAAGGAGGTGTTAAAGGATCTACTTCCTCTACATGTAGACCAAAAACCACTACTGGTTTGTCTTCCTGCAGATTTACATTGTCATTTATATTCACATTTTCTTTTAAATTAATAAACTCAGCAATCTACCTCTGACAGACTGGTGTTTTTGCTAATTTTGTAAGGGGAACTTGAATTCTAACCTTTTCCAACTCTCTAGTAAGACTAAAAAAATGACCCTATTTAGCATTCTTTTCATTTTCATCTTCTCCTTTCTCCATGACTAAAATTACTTGGGGAATTGAAACAAGTTTCTCCAAAGGAATTTTTTCACTTTGGTCTTGAGAAGATGCACCTTGAAGTATTTGTGTCTTGCCATTTGCATTCTATTTTTGCTTTCCTTTATTTACTTGTTTTGTAGGTTGAGATTCTTATTGTGTCACCTTTGGCGAGGAAGCTAGAACCTGTTGCTCACTTTCATTTTCTTGACTTCTTGATCTTTTCCTTAATATCAAGTCATATTTCTTATGTAATTTTGCCTGCATAAAATCAGAGAATTGCTTCCAATATTCATCAATTTTATTTTCATCATAAATGGCATCCGTTTCAACAAATTCATACTCTTCTCCTTCAACACCAAGTTCATCTTCATCTACTACATATAACGTAGAAATATGATCTTCATGGTCCCTAGGGTGCTCTAGTACTTCACCAGGATCTACCTCTATATATAATGGTGCTTGAATCTTATCTTGATATTTTCTATCCTTTTGTAAGATTTGCAAAGGTTGTCTCTATATTGGGGATTAAAGTTCTTATTATATTGTGTTTGTCTCTGAGAATTCTTATTTTCCAACTCTAACTTATTCAATTTATTTGACAAAGTTTTAATTACATTACTCATATATGTTTGACTTTGAGAGGATTCTATCTTTGCCTTTCCCTTATCTTGTATAGGCTGTGTCTCTAGTGCTTTGCCTATAGCCACCAGATTTACTTCTATCTCTAATGCATCTATTTGGATCTGATCAAGGGTTGGAGATCTTCTTTCCCTTAATGTGAATCCAAAATTTGACTCAAAAACCTCTGCAAAAGTTATTTTTGCACCAACAAGAGGGAGCTTAATCTCCACTGGAAGACTATTGTACAATTTATTAAATATTCTAACAAATTCAACTACAATTTCATCATATTTCTTATTTATAACATTAAACTCTGTTAGTGAATACCCATGGTCTCTTTTTTCTCCCCATCTATGTGTGAATAGACATTCCATCTCTTCCCAAGAAGGAATAGAGTTATTGGGAATCCCTTTAAACCATTTCTTTGCTTCTCCATCCAAGGATTGAATAAAAATTCTTAGAACAACATCTAAATGTTTAACATTTAGGTTTTATACAAAATTACAAAATACATATACATGATTCTCTACTGTTTGTTCATCTTCCCCTATAAAATGAGGAGGAATCTTGAGGTATTCTTATGGAATTTGATTCAACGATTGTGGCAATTGAAGGGGTGCATACCTATTCGTCAATATTGTAGGAATTGCAATGTATGTTCCCAAATTTATTGAACCTTGATTACCAATAGATGTGGAACCTAACTGGCGGGTAAATGGAGTGTGCCTAGGTGGTAATGTAGTTATAGGTTTAGGCTGAAAAATTATAGCACATAATCGAAAATTAACAGACTCTAAAGATTGCTCCTAATAGTTAGGTTTTTGAAATGAATATGATGAAAAAGGTTACTCTTGATCAGATGAATGTTTGTGTGAGTTGATGCTTGATGCAGACAGTGTTGGAATTGGTGTAAGTGGGGGTTTATACCTTCCAACCTTCTTAGAAACTAACGTTTCAAGATCTAAAAGGGCTTGAAACTTCTGTTGTGAGGTGTCTGATCTTGTATAGGGTCTTCTTGGATCCATAGTTATTGATTTTATCCAAAATAGCCAAAAATTTCCTCCTCACTGAACAACCAGAGGAAACTATTTAAAACCTAGGGAAAAGTGTTCTTGTCTTCTCTCCCCAGCAACAACGCCAATTAATGTTGTACCTTAAGAAACCAATTTCCTGGCTATGTAGAAATTGTGATTAAGACATTAATGTTTATAATTATTGTCACTTGTTTCTCACTTAATTATATGTTGTGTTCCCAAATGAAGGACTTGGGATACATGGTGTTTAACCCCCAATACTTAGGTGACAAGGAAATATCAGAATGTCATTTGATTGTTGAATATAAATTATGAATGAAGAAAAGCTAGACTAAGTCATAGATAATATGTTGTTTTACATAGGATCTACTATCTGTGACACTTGGACAAGTTAAAGATAATATGTTGTCTTACACAGAAACTAATATCTGTAACTTAGCAAAATTACAAAGGTGTGAACTTCAAGTATAGGAGTGCTATTTTAAGGAATTTTAACTTCATTTACATAAGAAAATAAAGACCTGCAACTTCATTACCATACTTAAAGGAAGAAAACATAAGATGACACATAACAGAGAAGTCACAAAATCATACCCAACAATATGTGGAAGACTTCTAATTCTTTCATTAATCAAAAGTTGTATGAGGAATTCACTAGCCTAGTATTCAGGTTCTCCAAAATTCGAACCCTTTCTTTCTAAATTTTCGTCTTTTTATACATTATGAAAAAGTTGGTGGTCTGCAAAAATTTCAAACTACTTAACTATTTCCCTAACTGTCTAAGTAAAAACTATTACAGAATATTACACAAAGGGTAAAAGACACCTCATGCTAAAGAACAGGAAATAACAGAATTTAAAAGCTGACGGTCGTTCTTTGTTCTAAACTATATCTTGAGCCTTAACCAAGCAGTGGATGAAGGGAAGAAGGATTTGGGAGCACCGTGGGGGTTAAAGAGTGTGTGAGAGAATCAACGAGGTTGAACCCCTGCAATGATTTTTGGCCACCAATTCTGGTTGGCCATGCTAACGTCACAGACAACTGTGGAGGTAGAGCTTTCATTAACCTTCGTGCTCATTGCTTACCCATAGTGTACCTCAAAGTGCTTATCAAACTATTAGTTGATTGCGCTTGTTGAACTTGTATGACATTTAAATAATGGTGGGCCCATGAAACTTTAAAATAATTAGCACTGGTTCATAGAACTTGTGCGTCTACCTTTTCGATGCACCTTGACTCCCTTACAGGCCCAATAGGGCATAAAACTATATTTAATGATCCATTGGGTCTGATATTAAAGACTGAACCCAATGATTTGCCGACCCAATTTCTGGACTTGATAGGACATAAAACTAAATTTAATGATTCATCGGGTCCAACATTAAATATAGAACCCGATGACTGTTTGGTCAATTTAGTGTTGTCTAAATTGCAATCATAAATTTTCAACCGGGGGCTCGTAAGCTGATGAAGTGAAGTGTACGATATATACTTAAGCAGCCTTTCCTAGTTCTTTTTTTTGTTTTTAGTTTATGTCTGACTTATCTTCCTAATGTGATGTGATGAAGTTATAAACAAGTGAGTGAATGTGTGTGCATGTGGTGATTTCTAAAATGCTTCTTAGGTTTAAAAGAGAAAACTTGAATAATAACTTGAAATGGAATTAAAGCTTTGAATGAAAGTAAAGCATCAAACAAAAGACCAATGGCACTAGTCCAATACCTCTACTGCTGATAAGAATGAAAATGACATCTATATTAACTCAATCTGAAAGCAAGAACACTACTCTAACTTTTCTATTGAATCTAAAGTAATGCAAAAATTAAGTGACAAATCACACTACTTAATTTTTCCTTAACATTCTGCCTTTAGCTAAATTGATCGTGTGAAAAGAGTTAGGAGTGAATTAGCAATATGAGTCTAAAACTAAACAAACCAAGCTGCAATTAAATGATGTTTTGGTCCCATAAAAGTTAGTGAATTATGATAAACAAAACCATTAAGAGATT
>APFE031039122.1:0-11535 GCA_000404065.3 Pinus taeda
GGAGTCATATATATAGAATAGTAACTCCCTGTGAGGAGCATCATGTCTTATCTTTGTAATCGAGCTCTGCTCTATTGGAGGTTGCCCCCTCGAAGAGGCAAGTGAACATTACTCTTTGAATAATAAAGTCTTCGCTATTTTGTGCTCTGGATATATTTTCTTTGCATATTCTGTGTTATCGGTCTCTTTCCTTCGCATATTTTGTATTTGGGTATCATTTGCAGGTTAGGAAGCATAACAGGGATCCATACATGAATGGAGGTTTAGGAGTGTACAGTGAAATTAAAGGAGATAACTTACGAGAATGAAATATTAGTTGACATGTATGAGTAGGCAATGCCAGAAAACAATGGAATTAGGAAACTATGGCAAGGCGTTGTACAAAAAATAAGGCTTCCATTGAATTTAACACAACTATAAGGGGCATTATAGAATATCAAGAATTGAGAAATGAGGCTGAACAACTAGAAATTAAGATTGTGCCTAAAAATGATTCTAATGATCTAAGGATATAGTTGGAAGATGGTAAAACATATCTAAAATTTCGCATGAAATATGATGGACATCAAGAGGAGACAAGGGGAACACTAGTAGAACTTATAACTGTGGCAACAAGAAATGATTGATTAGATAAAAAATCTTCAAACAAATCTCATGAAGATGTCCCAAGAGAATGGAAAATTAGTTAAGATGCATGAGAAAGCTATATGTGAGAGAAATATATTAGTGAAGTTGTGGAATAGTGTATCATATTCTTTGGAGCATGCTGAGAATATATAATTTTTGAAATGAGATAGGTTCCATAACATTTCCAGAAGTTTTTGTATTGTATAGGGGAGCCCCCTTTGCTCTTTTATCCCAAAAGAAACTGAAGTTCTTGAGGAAATGAAGAAACAAGGATAGGAAAACGACATTTAGATTTCTGAAAGTCATCATGGTATATTTTTTACCCACAAGGGAGGTACAATGGATGTTTAGGAGTAGTCTGACTTTTGGAGAAACATGGATGACAATTTAATCTCTGATAGATTATTTAGCTTGTTAACAAATGAAGCGCGTGAAATACAATTTAAAATGAAGGAAATGGCATGTGAATATGAGAAAATACTAGTAATATTTGAGGAAAATGCAAATGATAATTATAAAATTAGGAAACTATTACAGAAAACTAGTTAAGGACTGGAAAATTCCACACAGGAGAGGACACTTTTCTTGAGGGAGATAGAGGATGTTAAGTCCAAGCTATATAACCTGATAGATAGTAGTGAAGATATGGTCGATGGAAATAAGATATTTTTTCAACAAATGGATGAATTAAACATAATTAACGACTCATCAAATAATGTTGATGCTCATTTTACAATAAACCAATCTGATGAACTTCAACCATTGACAATTGAAAACAGGTCAGGCACATATGTGGGGAACTGAGAGGAAACAATCAAAATGGATGTTTCTGTAAAAATATATGAAAGTTTGATCCACTTGTTCCTACAATTAAAACAAGAACCCATCATACTAATACTAAAATTCTCTAATAAATGAATAAATCAATATAGATATATTTTAACCTAGATCTTTTATACATTGATCGATTGTTTTCTTATTTTCTTTAAATCCCTCTCAATTCTTCATAAATATTGGACTAAAATAGATATATTTTAATATGTATATCCACCCCCTTAATGAAGCACTAGAACCCAAGTAGGTGGTACCAAAATAGTCCTATCACTACATTATGTCCTCCCTAAAAACAAGCATTGTTCAATTTTATTTTTGAATGGGCAGACACTTGATAAGTGGTGGAAGTTCCATGGTAATACACCCAAACATAGATGAAGTGATTTGATCATCATAAGCAACAACTAGCTGATTTAGAGTTCTTAATGAAATACATGAAAACTCAATTTTAACACCATAAGCAACAACTAGGTGACTCGGAGTCCTCAACGAAGTTCTCCTTAATGCATGTGACAACTAAACTCAAATAGGAGAGCTAGAAATAATAGCAAATGACAATGATCAATAATGAATAGTGATTACGTGTGTTTATGAAATCCCAAAATTTGGGACGTTAGCATTCTGTCTTATTATTATCATGTATGTAAGTGATTGTGGTCATGAAAATAAAAAATAATTGGAAGTGGTTTTAAGGTACAATAAAATTATTATATGGCTAAATTTTAAAAAGGAATCATATATAATCGTATTTTAGCATAAACTAAACTCTTCGTATTTATTTTTGTGTGTTTATATTCAGTGTCTCTTGCCTAATAATGCAATCTAAGGTACTTCTATATATTTCGTAGTAAGAGATGCAAAAACATAGAAATGAGCATGTGTTATTGTTGTTTAAATCATGTCTACATATGATAATGGTCATATATGGCAATTATGTTTACTTAATCCAGCTAAATTACATTGTTTCTTCTTACATTATGTGAAATGAGTTATATATGTTATGTGAAAAGTTATAAGGGGATACCATACTAAAAATGCAATAAGTTGGGGTTGTCAATTACATTTAAAGTATTGTGGAGATTTCCTATATACTAGAGTTGCTTAAAATTGTAGTTTTTACATATTTTCTAGAGAGGGAGGAATAAAATCTAGAGTGGGGTGATAAAGTATAGAAGCCATGCCCTACATGGGTGCATTTTCAATCCATTTTTTATTAAAAATAGTTTTGTAAAATGGTAAAAGTTATTATGATCACGTACGATAGTTTGTTGAGAGATTTCTTATTATTTGGATGTGATGTGAAATGCATCAAGCTATGGGTAGAGATAATGTAACCCTTGAGTGATTTAGTTGAATATTATTATTCTCAAAATAATAATGAATCTACTTTATAGTGGAAATGGGTAGCATGCATAGATATATGTTTGTATTTGTCAAGTACATGACCTATGGTACGAGTGAAAAGGAAATATATTCTAAATATCATAATGCTCTAGAAAAAATTATAGTTGTTTGGAAACTACAAAGATGAATGTTTGGAGACTAGTTTCCTCTAAGGAATACATACTTTTAACTATGTATTTTATTTCTCAACTTCTAGGATAATTTATTTAATAAATATTTAGTCTTCAACTATTGTATCAAACAATGACATAAGTTTGGAGAAAATATATCAAAAGATATAAGAAAAAGGTAAAAAAGTCTTTAAAATCACAGAAACTATTTCAACAAAAAAGCCTTTATATGAAAAAATTTGAAAAAATAGATCAAGCAACAAAATAAGATATATTGTTTTAGTACTTATATGATTACAGAAGAAAATTGATAATTCTCCATAAGATTTGTTTTCAAAATCTGCAAAACCTTATAATCAAAAAAATTAAATACAGTAAAATGTACATATACAATAAATTTGTATATGTATTACCTTTAGTTTCTTTCGGATGTTACAAATGCATAAATAGAAATACAAGAATTAAAAGGAACATATTTACAATTTAAATTTACAAATTAGGTTTGACGTGATCTTGAACTTGAGTTGTAAATCACATTAAATTAGGGTAGAGTTTAACTTATAGATGAAATGGATTTTTTTTACCCCTGATGCCTTTTTGTAATCGACATTATGGTGAACTTTGATCCACTCTTTTAATGGTTGATCAAGCCATTTCTTTTAGATAATTGAGGGATGGAATATTGAAATGAATATATATGGGTTCCTTTCAAAAAATAGTTCGATGTTCTTTTGTTCACATCCTCTTATTCTATCATCTGTATTAGCATTGGTTTTTTTGTCTATTTCAATGTTTCTATATGTCAATGTTTGGATTTGGCTTTGTATGACTGGTATGGTTCTTTCATGCAGTTTTCTTTCAAGTTTTGAAATTGTGATATTACTTGGGATAAATATACTACTGACTAGACAACTCATTTATGATTAGTGTGAGTTTATATTCATGCGTATGGTGATATATCTTTTGAAAGTTTCAGATCAATAAGCATGAAAAATGATGGTTTTCAGGCTAAGTGTTAATTCTTTGATATTTTTATCAGGGTTTTATGGGTGATTTGGCATTCTCGTCGTAGATTTTTATCCTGATTTGCACCAATTGTCTCAAATTGACTACTCATGGACACTCATATATGACAACGATTAATTTATTTGTACCATACCTCTTAGTTTTCAATGTTTGATTTAATCCCTTGGGGTTTGAAGGTTACTAGGAGCGTGTTGTTTCATTGTTCTTGTTCATACTTTTTACATTGCTAGACAAGGGTTTGGTTACCTACTCGTCGTGCATTTTTCCTTTATGTTTCAACTTAATTCCTGGCTGAAGCCCTCTTAGTTTCTAATAATGGAACCCCTTATCGAGTTTAAATCCATTAGAGTCGAGATAATAGAGGCATATGACGAATGCGCGAAATTGTTCCACAAGGATAAATAGTGGGAATTCCTTCAGTTGGTTTAGTGTTATAATAAAGGGGTTATCAAGTATTTTTCCTATTTCTTTTGATATGAAGAAGTCTCGAGTGGGTTATCTAGAGATGGTTGTAGATATTGATTTCAATGAAGCATCTACTCATCTCTCCTTTGAGAGAGAGAAATGGTCATAAAATTTGCAATGTCTGACATTCCCTAGAACCAAATTATCATGAGTAAATATCGTGAATATCATGTGAAAGATATGCCAATTTCCTCCTTATAATCTAAATAGCGTAATTTATTGCTTTTGTTGCATCAGTATGTTACTTATGAAGGGTCACACAGTCTAGCTTTTAGTTATCATGAAAGGTTTTTAATGGAATTTCTCATCCATAAACTTAATTTTCTCTTTTTATCTATATAAAATCCTAACTAAAATATCATGCGCAAACCAGTCACATCGTAAGAACTCTGAAAGATCACTCTTTCGTCATAGTTTCATGTATATTCTAGTTAGACACCATTTCCAAAAATAGAGGGGTTCAATATGATCATTTCCTAGATCGGAGTGGTTCTTAAAATCCCCAATTACATGAGTATTTTAATTCCTCGTGTATTTATCTGCATAACCCTTCGTTCGATAGTCTTGTCCAACCACCATATCATCATTCATTATATAGCGATTGTGAAGAATCATTTCATACAGGAAACCCTTTTGTTTCAAATGATAATAATGTTGAAAACCTCAAACCTACTGGTGTTTGCCTAACTAGAAGCATCACCAAGGGTACTATTGTCTCTCATATGGAATTGAAATAGGAATTTAATGATAAAAGAGAAGTTAAGAATAAATAAATTCATAACAAAACTATGGATCTAAAGTTAAGATTAAACAAATTCAGAGAAAAATATCTCGAGAAAGGAAAGAAAAACATTACAATACTCCTAAAAATGATGACTTTATCCATATAAAGGCTCATCTTCAAACCTTTCCAAAACAAAATCAGCCATATGCCCAAGATAATTTTTGATTTTTGCATTCATCTCGCTTGTTGTGATGACATTCCTCGAAGAAACATCCATTCGAATGAGCCTAAATTAAGAACATTTATTTATCAAGACATGCACAAACTTGACCTCTCCCTTTGCCATGATATCAATTCATTATGTTAAGACTTTAATATTTGGTGAAAGTGGTAATTCACATAAAATAACCAATCCATGATTCTAGCTTATTATTTTTTAAGTACATGATTGATACCCTCCCCAACTACCATTTCCAAGGGTCAAATTGATATATTTGAATATTTGTTAAGAAAATAGTTAACTAGGATTGTTTTATACAATTGTTTACTTATATTTGTGGGACTAAGAATACGATATTAATAAAATTTCACAAGTTAGGGTTGGTTATGGGTTATTTATATATCCTTGTAGTTTAGTTAATATGATTGAAGTGATAGAATAAGGGACACAAATAAGAATGTATATTTGGTCAATCAGATTCAAGTTATTCGAACATTGGAGACCAAGAATTATGACTCCAATGGAGATAAGTATAGGTAACGCCAACCAATAACCGAGATTTCCATGGAATAAAGGATCATATCCAAAATCGAAATTGCAAGCTTTAATAGTAAATTTATAAATTACTAGTCAAACCATGCCAAGCTAGTGCAAGCTACTATATGAATATCAAAATAAAAGAGTAACGGCAATAATGGAGCACCGCCAATGTTTTATTTTGACTTTGTCAAGCCAAGCTATTGGGTGGTAAAAGTATTATTTTGTATTTTTCAGATTGGCCATTACTAGGTCTACTGTGATGATTTATAGCATTATTCCTGTAAGGCAGAGAATAATGCTAATCATGGGACTAGTAAAATGAGCATCATTGTTATTGGGTCATAGTAAAGGGCGTGACCTAATTACTTAATGTCTAATTTGAAAATATGTCATCAATACATTTTAGTGGCTTTTAGATAAAACCTTGATGCTCGAGGATTCACGGTACAACTTAAAAATTAAATCTAAGATATGTTTCAGTACAACAACAAACTTAAATATCATATATGTTTGCTAATTGTAAGTCCTAGAATATGTCCCAATGAGGTACTATGGATGACTGAATAAAATCTTTGGGAATACCTTCAGGATAGCTTGGAATCTCTACTAGTAAAATCTAGGTTGAAGGTGTGAGAGATAAGAAATATGGGTGATTAATTTTGTAGACACATCAGATCTATTGGTAGGGGTTCTTCCAATCAAGATGCATTTAATGAACAAACTGCGAATGAATTGTTTAAGTGGAGGGAGCAACAAATTGATTGATCACAAATATTTGGAGTAATGGGATGGATGTGAATGTTAGGAGGATAGTCTATAGACTGAACTTAGCTGACAATCAAATTTATGGAGACCTATATGGAAAAATAAAGAGATTCCATTGTGCACTAACATAATATATGATCAGTGGGCAATGCTACATCTCTGTCTTTAATTTTTATCTGAAATGTGATTTAGGAAGACAACTCTAGAAAGAGATCTCAAGAAGATTGGAATGATTGTGAAAAATGCCTAGAGTTGGTTACAAGCAGATATGGTCACAAAACTAAAGTCAATTTGTAATTTAAGATTAATTTTGAAAGGTGTTAATCTACAAGATTTAGGGAGTCTCTCACCTAGTTTCAAACTAATTGAAGTTTCTACATATTTATTGTAATGGAAAATACTAAACACCATGCAGTAAGCTAATGATTGGCTCATTATCTTTACATCTAGCTCATTGGATGAGGCTAAAGTGAGTTACTTTCTTATCAAATTATCCTTCATTAAAGGGTAGATAATGGAATTTTCTAAAATGAAAGATGGGCAAAGATATGTAATTCTTGTTTGTGCATATTGTTGATGTCATATCTGTTATCCTATTAATGATTTCTAATTTGACGCCAGGGAATTTCCTTTTACATAACACCGAGAAAAATATTTTCCAAGTGAGGTTGTGTAGTTTAAATCCTCTTTTTCACCTCATAATTCCACCATTTGTGTATGACCTCAAAAAAATAGAGAGGAGAGGTGGTTGATGGAGGGTTTTTGTAATTATTCGTACTTTCTTTTGTACTTTTCAGAACTCATCAACTAGGCAGAGAAATCAATATTGATAAAGGGATTTTGTAATTCTTCCTACATGCTTTTGAACTTGTGATAAGCGATTAATTGGACAAATCCATAAATACTAATACTAGTGAATCTCCCTCCTTATGTTTAAGTTAATAGTCTAACAAATATGTTTCCATGAATTATTAATATGAATTTCACATAGAAATAGAGCCTAATCCCTCTTGTGTAAGGATGAACATAACTAATCATGGTCATTATCAAATCATGCATGTTTGTTAACCTTATGGACTATCCATTATGATTTTCCTTATTATGAACATCATTAGCCATCCATTATTGGGTCTAAGATGATAAATACAACACAGAAGGCACTTCTAGATCATATAACACAAAGAACTATAAAGAAGAGATTATATCAACGAGACACTAAACTAACACTACATGTGAGTTAAAATATATTGAAATTGTATTGCTGGCATGGACAACCTACAACTAATAAACCTAAGCTTCCACAAGAAAGGGATGATGTCAAGGAAACATAGTACCTATTGAATGCCCACTGTTCACAACGAGTCGATAAAGGGAATATACAACATCATATAATTATGAAAATGAAAACTTTAGCCTCTTTTATGTTCACTATTCATAGTGATTCAGTTGAGGGCCCATCCCTATATTTGTAGGCTCGCATCCTAAGTACTCTAGTTTGGGCTTCCTTAGAACCGATCAACGGAAATGCCAAAAAGTAAGAGCAACACCTTTCCGAAAAGAAAGTTTTCCTCATCTAACATCTTATGGTAGTTAGTTTAGGTAATGGGCTAAATCCAAGGTTTCCTCTTAGTAGAAGAATAGGAACTTATAATGCATATTTGAAGCACTATTTTAGGCTAATCAATCCTAATCTGTCAGTATCGAGAAAAGGAGGGCAGATCTAAGAAGTTGGATTGGATTAGAGACAACCTCTTTGCCTTCCTCTATGAGAATAAAGGTGGCAATGAAGGGTAAACACACAATAAAAAGGGGCTTTTTGTGCACTTTTGAATAATAATATCATTGAAACACTTGGACCAGTTAGTGTTCGCTTACCTAGAAGCATGACCAAGGGTACTACTATCTTTCATATAGAACTAAAATAGTAATTTCATGATAAAAGGGAGGTGAAGTCCTCCAGGGTAAGTCTTCAGCCTAGAATTGTATGTAAAGAACCTACACATGAAGAGGAGATTATCAATCACAGCAAAACCCTCAATCTAATGTTAAGATTAAAAAAATTTGGAGGAAAAAATCCCGAGCAACGTGAAATAGACATTAGAATACTCCTAGAAACATGCATTGGGATGAGCCTCCTCAAAGATTCCACCTTAAATTCCACTCCTCAAAGATTCCACCTTAAATTCAAATTCAAATTCAAACGCAAGCCCATTTCAAATTTGTGTGAAAATTCCAAATTTTCACCGACGTGGATAGATGACGTGGATGTGAAGAGAATTTCTCAAAAAAGGTCTCAATCTTTTACCTAGGTCCTTGCACGAGAATTTCAAGAAAGGCATCTCAGGATTTTTTTTCCTCGTAGACGTTGATCCGCTCCATTAACGGATCAAAACTTTTTTCAAAATACACGAGGGATGGCGTGGGTGGCTTCAAACGAATAGTTAGCTGTTCTTTCGTATTTGCAGCGGAATTTTTTGTTTGTTTGGAAGTGTTTTCTCTTGTGTATGTCAATGTTTGTGTGGCTGTGACTCTCTGTCGGTTCCTCTCTAAATTGCCTCTGTGTTGTTTGTCTGTACCCTGTTTAGGGTGTCGATTTTTTGATTCAGTTTTCCTATGTATGTTTTTCCTCTTTGTAATCTTGTTTCGTTCGTTCTTGGTAATCTTGTTTCGTTCGTTCTTGGTAATCTTGTTTCGTCCTTTGTTTTCACTGGCTTGCTGATTGGTTTGGTTTACTTCCTGATGTTTTCTTCGGATTGGGTATAAGATTGAACATTCTAATTTCCTCTTTTATACACATAAAAAAACTTAAAAGTGTCGATGATGCACAGATCTGTTGCGCCAGAGAGATAGGAAATCCTTGTCAGGTTTGCCAATGGATCGATTTAAGAAGGTTCGGCTGGCGAATTTCAGGTACTTTGGATTTTCAGGGTTTTTCTGAATAGTCCATTAAATTAAATTAGAGTCGCTTTTGGTATACCTGTGATTTTCTTTGACATAATACGCATGAACGAACGAAATTTTCTTGTGAGTACTCAACTTTTTAAGGGCTTTTTTTGAAGATATTTTCATATTATCATAAATTTAGATTAAAAAAATTGTCACGGTATTTATTCTTCATTTAGTTTTCAAGGGTCTTTTACAAAATTTGTGAACAAAAAGTTTACGTTGATCATATATTTGACGAAAACATGGTCTAAGATATTTATGTCTCTGCCTTCTACGGCGACATTTATATAGTGGTTCCTCTCTTACTGATGCCTCCAGTCATTATAGCATATAATCATATTTTGCGTATTATCATATTTTGCGTTCCCTTGTAAGTTTTGATCATTTCCTGTTCTCACTTATTTTCGCCCTCCCTTTATATGCGGAAATTTACTTTTCAGGTTGCCCTTTTTGAGAATGACCGGAAAGTTTTTAACTCTCAGATTATCCCACCGTATTTCCCTGCTGCAATCATGTGCCCGTTAATTATGCTCATGGTTTGATCTCTGAATGCATGCATGGAGGAGTTTGTTATTATTTAAATTTGGTTGGCGGAGGGTTTTAACAGTTGGCCAAATTAATATTGATATGCGACGATTGAATTCCCTGAATTCCAGGAAGCGTTGCTACTTTCCCTGCAGGAAAAGCTTTCGCCGGTCGCCATTCCTTTCCTTTCCTCGCCTTCCTTTAGCATTAAAAGGTACGAAATAGTTGCTTCTCACGATCATCATCGACTGCCTTAAGAAGATCCAACGCCTTTGGGGCAAGACTTTAAAGAGCGTACAATTCGCGTTTTACTTCACTTATTTTCAGGGAAGACTTCCAATAGCCCAGAATTCTCGTTTTGTTTTACTTCTTTTTAGGAAATACTTCCAATACGGTAGAGTAAATATTTAATTTATTCAATTAAAAAATTATATTCAATTATTTATTTTTTACAAATTGGATGATATAAAACAATTTATTTATGAGAAGAATTGTTTTATTTTTATAAGACATGTGAAATGGATGCTTTTATTTATTTAAATGTCAAAAGAGGCTTAATTTTTTTTTTAACTGAAAACATTTTTCTTTCTTTATGTGATATGGTGGTTGTGTTTTTGCTAATTAGATAATAGGTTGTTGACTTTTTTTGCAAGTTTAGTTTGTATATAATTATTTCTTAGATGACATAATGATTGTCTTTCTTAAATAATATGATGATTATTGATTTCCAATTCATAAGAGCTTTTTGTTTGCTACATGATGTGGATTATACATGTTAAATGATATCATTATGTTTTTATTTGTTAAATGACATGCTAAATTAGGTTGTTTGATGATATGATGGTGATAATGAGAGTGAGAGAGATAACGAGCATAAGGGGCGACAGAGAGAGGGAGTAGGGCTAGGGTACGATAGCGAGAGAGAGAGAGAGAGAGAGAGAGAGAGAGAGAGAGAGAGAGAGAGAGAGAAGGGGTGGGACGGGGAGAAAGCGAGTGATAGAGAGAGAGGGAGGGGAAGAGAGAGAGAGAGGAGGAGGAGAGAGAGATGGGGGAGAGAGGAGGATAGGGTGAGGGAGAGGCAGAGGAAGAGATAGGTGGGGGGAGAGAGGGGGAGAGGTAGAGAGAGAGTGAGAGGGGGACAGGTAGGGGGAGGAGAAGACAGTGGGAGAGGGGTAGCGAGGGGGGAATGGAGGGAGAGATACAAGGAGAGAAAGAGAGGGGGAGGGAAGCAAAGAGAGAAGGGTTGAGACGGGGAGGAAGGGAGTGACACAGAGAGAGGGAGGGGAAGATAGAGAGAGAGGAGGAGAGAGAGATGGGGGAGAGATGAGGATTGGTTGAGGGAGAGGCGG
>APFE031039127.1:0-24186 GCA_000404065.3 Pinus taeda
TTATTCATTTTTTAATTTTTTAATTCATTTTAAAATGGATCATCGAACTAAGCCTTCGGAAACATCACCTAGGACCTAGGACTTAGGACTCATGAGGGGACTTAAAACATTTTTAGACCCTCACGACACATTACATCATGACTTTAACAATTTACATCTTAAGGGAGAAAAACCCCTTTAACACAGACCCTCACAAATCACCCAGCTCTGCGACACAACTATAATCTAGCAAATCAACACACTAGGATTCTCTAAAATTCGAATGACAAAATCTATCCCGGCTTTGGGGTCAGGTTTGAAGGAAAACTCTGCCGGTCCGTGGATCGGTGAGACGAAAAACCTTCCGGGACATAGATTATCATAAGAAAGTTAGGTCCACCTAGGCAATTTACAACACGACTCACATCTGCTAGGATTATTTACAATTAATACATGCAGACTGGATTTACAATTAGATTGATCAAGCTGCTGATGACTGCAGGATGGCGCGGACACGTTGATCAGGTGCTGCCCCTTTTTGCGAAGAAAAAGGGGGTGTACTGCATGGGTAGTTGACCGGTAGAGATCAACAAGACCCTCTGGAGGGCTTGAACCCCATATAATGAGACCAAACCGCAAGATGAAAATTTATCTGTAATCTTGCATAAGATCCAATGCGTCTCTTCACCTTCCAGTACAACAATTCATTAGTGCAATTGAACAAATGAGCTTACAAATCATGGAACTAAGTGGGCACTTCATAGTGGCCTGCCCTTCCATAATGGACTTTAGAATGTACGTGTGTCCCTAGGTTCAAGAGGGAGGTTAATCAAGGACCCTATTAGGTGGTTTCAACCTCTAAGGGAATGACAAGTCCATGGTATGTCTATTAGATGGTAGATGTCACATGAAATAATGATGGAATGGAGTGGGGAAACAGGGAAGGCTCCAAGCCACATGCCATGGTACGAGGGTAGCTATAGCAAGGGAAGCCCACACATGGGTGTATAAATCAGTGTTGCGAACATCTCGAAACATCTTGATTTTATCTCGAAATCACGATTTTTTGGCCTAGCCGATGTTTACCGATTTTTAAAAATATTTTTATGGTATCTTAATTATACCGATGTTTGTCGATTTTTTACCAATATTTTCCCATTTTTTTACGATTTTTTGTTTTTCTGGACCCTTGCCGATGTTCGCAACATTGGTATAAATGTAGGAGGGAGAAATCGTGGTACATGAGTTACCTCGGCCTTTGTTTTTCCACCCTTCTTCATATGCCTTCTACCTTCTATTGATTTTTCTTTTTATAGCTACTCGGGGCTCCAGGGAATGAGAGCGTGATGTGAATGATATAACAGTGAATACCCCCTTAAGGTTGGGTAGTTCATCGACCACTAGGGGTTGGGACAATCATGGGTTCCCTAATGATGTAGGGGGCCAATATGAGGGGCCCAAGGTACTGTTGACCACTGAAGTGTACCCAAAATTTTTGAAGACTCCATGCCTGAGGATGTAGCAGAGGCTTCGTGTACCATGAAAATTCACTATATCATTAGAGTTTTTCAACTCTATTTCTTCTTCTCATCTTCTTCTGTTGTACTCAGATTCCACAAGCCTTACGAGGATGATGTAAAGTGATGCTAGTATGATGAGTTGATTCATGTAATAGGCCTAGGTAACTCGGGATCTTGTCATTAAGTGAGTTTACTCCGGGAGGTTTTTTTCACTCGATTAATTATTAGGTGCTTACATAACCCCAAAGCCGAAGTGCGGCTTGTTGATGAGGCCTTGGGTGATTCCTAGTGTCTAGAGTCATTGTATATTACCATACTAGATCACTCGTAACATTTTGTGGAATTTGATTAGGTCTAGGGGCCATTTTAAAAAAAAAAAAAAATTTCTCACAGGGAAAAAATTTGAATAATATCTGAATGTAAAATGTAATAAGTGATGTATAGAGAAGTTGTATGGGGTATGTGTGTTCAAAATTACACCTTTCACCCTCAACTTTCTACTATGACACACTTTGAGGTGTAAAAGATAAGTTTTAGACCCTCAAAACCCATTTTTCCTAAGATTTGTGGAAAATGTGGCAATAAATTAACCCAACAATTAAATAAATGGAAAAAAATAAATATCTACCCATGCTCAAATGATGTGGAAATTCAAGTAAAGGTCAAAACTGAGTTACCAAGTGATGCGGACTCCACATAAGCCACAAATCAAGCAAATCAATTTTTTTGTGGAGAAGACAATGAGTTCCAGTGACAAGATCCACGATTTGAGGAAGTTAACTCGAGCTTCAAGGAGATATCATGAGTTGTCTTGAGATTGGATTAGAGTTTACTTGAGTGAGGTGGAGAGTGGTCTCCTACCACTCCACTTCACTCTCCCACATGTCCTCTCATCTAATTCGAACTCCCTCATCAAAGATTGTGTGGCCCTCTAAGGAAGAAATCAAGTTGCCACTTGCGAAATTCGAATTTGCATGGAGTATTGAGATTGTCACCTATTTGTCTTTGGATTACCACCATTTGCCTTGGGATTGGCTCCCAAGCTTCTATATAATAGAGCTATGGGCTCTCACTATTAGTGATTGATACGAGCTATTGGCCTTGAGGATACTCTGCTAGATTGTACACTCTTTTTGTAAATTAATACAAAAGACTTTGGGGTTACATTTGAGGTGTTATTCTCCTTGTGTATGGTAATATTTTGATATTCTTTATCTCGTCTTTCTACTTATTTCAGTATGCTATTATTTCTATTATGCTTTTCAAGTTGTGTTCATGTATAGCTATCTTACATTAGCATAAGGATTATTTACTTGTTCTAGATAGAGAAATGCTTTAGTCGATGCCCAATATATCTTTAAAATTTTCTCATCATTGCATGTGATTAAGCCCATGTGGATTAATTTGTCTATATGAAGGTGTGTAGAACATTTTTCTTTGGATCAAGTTTCAAGCGTGAGGGGAAGTTCTCGGAGGAACCAATCCACCCTTGAAATACTCAAGGAGAACCCACATTTTTCAACTACCAAAGTCTCATCTTTCAAATTCGTCTTGCAAGGATTTTTTTTGGGCTTTGGGCTCATATCTCAAGCATAATCCATTTAATATTTATTTCTCAAAATATTGTGATTCATTTGTTATAATCTTGTTATTTTAGAGCCAAATTATGGCTAAGCAAAAAAGAGAGTTTACTCAGACTCTTTAGCTTATCCTTTGTAGACTATTGTACATATCATTTTTAATTTTCTTGATTAATTTCATAGCTAACACTTGGTTTGTTTTGCAGCCCTCTCTAACTTGTTCTTGTGGCAGCTTGCGGGATCCATTGTTTGAAACTTTTAACAAGTTGTGTGCAGGACCTTGGGCTCTCATTTCAAGACTAGTTTTGAAGGGAGGTCGTGGGCTATTGTGAGGGTTGCTAATTTTTTTCTCAAGGGATGAGAGCTAGAGGAGTCTTAGCCTCTCTCCTCTTGCATGCATTGTGATTGTAAATTGGTTGATTTGTGAATACCAAAACAGTCCACACATTGGGAATATTTTGGGAGTTTCGCAATCTGATTTTTACATGTAAACGTTTCTCCAAGTTTGCAGACTTTAGAGGCATTTTCTTTATGCCATTCATTTTCCAATTACTTTGGGCATCTAATGAGGAATTCTAGTGCATCACAAGCACAAATTTTGTAAAGATTTCCTTTCAATGTCTCTTGAGAGGTCTCTTTTCATTATAACTATTCACTAATAAAAGTGCTAAATTTTCTTGTGAGGGAGTCTGGGATTTTTCCCATGGTATCCCTTCCCCCCATTTAGAGGGAGGATCTTTGATTGTGGGTGAAACAATCATCTTACTTTAGTTAGTGTAGTTCTCATTTGCTAATTTCATTTCACTCATGCATGATTAGTTTCTGACATAGTACTCACATCCATCTTCATTTTAGCACAAGTTTGACATGCTTGCATTGAACTTCTATTACAACACATGCAATATCCCTTTTTTTAGCAAGCAAGTATTTTACACAATTTGCAAGCTTAAACTGGTTTAATTTATCCATCTTGGTTTCACAAGTCTCTTGAGCACTTTGCTTTATCATTGTCAATTTAATTTATGTGGCGTCTTGGTTATTATTGAACATTCTTGTGTTGAAGCAATTTGGCATTGACTTTATTTCTTGCAAAGCAATTGTGGACTTGTGAAGTTTCACTTTCATTTCCATTTGAAGATATTGGTATTTTTACCTAAGCATCATCCATCATACTTAAGCACCAATACTTTATTTTTGAAGCAACAATATTTACTCAAGCATCTCACTTAGACACTTTTTTTTTACTAATTGGCATTTCCAAAAAATTAACCTCCAACTTAAGTTGTTCGTATAGACTTTAGGAACCCTCCACTCCTATTGACTCCTCATTGTGAGATTTGGATTTCCGAGGCGAGGATGAAGTCTAGGGACCAAAGTTCAATTGAAACTTTGTTTTAGAATACAACCAATAAAATAAACCAAGAGAATCTCTACATCACAATTTCACTTTACTTGCAATACAACTCTCTGATGTATGCTATCTTGAATTTATTTGAGTCATATTTGCAAATATCCTCATTTTCTTAAGACGCATTTTCTTTATCGTGCAAGTATTTGGATCTTTTACTTTTGCAACAATTAGCTTTCTTGTACTTGGAATATCCTTCATTGGTGCAACTCTATTTCATATATTTGTTGCTTTGATGATCATTTTGCTCATGAGTAGTTGATGTCATTATCTTGTCATTTGAGCATTTACTTTCAAGTACTATCTCCTTTATAGTTGCAATTGATGTTTATATATGCTCATCTTGGTTTAACACTTGATTTTGTAGGATTGTCTATCATTGTATCTTGATTTTATTTTTTTGGCAAGCTATTGTTATTTACTTGAAGACACTAGTCTATACTTTGAATATATCATTGAAATTTGTTCATTTATATGCTCTTTTAATTCTTGGAAGCAAGTTATTTTTGACAAACACTCCACTTAACTTAATCTCCTAGAAACTCATATCATATAACATTTTCATTAGGGATTGTTACCACTCAAACTAGCAGGGGTCCTAGGAGGGGATCCTATAAAGCAACTACTAGGTCAAGGGGCAACAATGGAGCGATAGCCCAATGTCACCTCAGCTAAGGCTCCCTGCTCTTTACAGACTTTCATCGATGGGAGGAGACCCAGTATAAGAGGAACCACAATGACGAATGGATCAATGATCGGATAATGAGTGATTCCTAAAGCCTATTCACAAGAGAGACTCAATTAAATAGCTTACTTACTTGAGAAGCAAGGTGATGGGCTCTCTAAGAAGGGATATGAGAATACCTTGGCCTAGGGTTAGAGGATATGCCTTGGCAAGGGGATTCCTAGAATTAAGGATCCTTATGGAGAAATGGATTCTATGTAGTCCTTGTGGAATTTGAGTTATAAAGGTGCGGGACCACATAGAACCCTGGTGGGCCCAAACTAGGTCAACGGTATGGAGTTGATCGAACAAAGAGGGGTTTGACCTAATTAGGGAAGAGAATAGGATCAAAGAACTAATTTTCTTTTGAAATTTGAATGTGATGATCCAAGTGAGGACACTAACCCAAAATCAACTTAGGGAGGGAAATGATCCTCGAGCTAGGGCTTGCAATATCTTGGGATTCCACCGTTGGATTGTGTTCAAATTTGGAGGACCCTTTGAGAAGACCCCAACGCAGTTGTGGACTGGTTTTCAAGGTGTTTGGATGGCTACAAAATATTTTGTGTGATGCCCTAGGAGACCTTCTAGGGTTAAGCCTAGAATTGGGAAAAGTGAAGAAAAGAGAGGGAAATTTGACCACCAAAGGGATACAAGGATCAATGTCTTATTGTTTGGGCTTAATGGAGTCAAGATACACATAGATTGAGAATTTCGTGTGCTAAGGAGCACTAATTGATCTTTGCTAGCCTCTCCAAGGGCAACAACTAGGTCAATAGGGATTTATACTTCAAATTTGTCAAAGATATGAAGTTTCGAGGTCTTTCAACCTAAGAGGTGCCTCTAGGAACATTCACCCACTCTCTTCAAGTACAATGCATGCATTAAAACGCTTATTCAAGGTTCCCAAAGTAATTTCGCATTTACTTTAACCCATACAAGAATAATGATAATCATAACATGTAGTAAACTAGTAAAAGAACAAGAATAACATCAAAATTCGACTTACGTGAGAGAGAGAGTATATCCATTCATCAACTCTGCATTAGAAAGAAGCTCCAAAGACAATAGCGAAAGTCCAAACATCATAGTGCATCAAGAAAGCTCCAAAAGTTTACCTAGCAAAAAGTGCGAAAATCTCTCAAGAGATACTAATCCAATCCAAGTGATGATGATTAGAATGAATCACCTCACTTCTATTTATACAATCCCTAATGAGTTTGATTTGCCCAATTAGGCCTATTTGAGCCCCAAATAATAAAATAATGTGCAATATCAACATTCCTTGGTGACAAGCCCACCAAGATAGCTTAATAATAATAATAATAATAAGTCTCTCAAGAGGGTCGAATAATTAATAAAGTGAGTCGTTGGGCCTTTGAGGAGGCATAATGAAGTCCAGAATGTGCCATGATGTGAGAAAGGACCTTAAACATATTGGACAAGGCGTTGGCCCCTTGTTTCAAAGCAAAATCCCTGTGGTGCCTCCAAGTGGAAGTGAGGGGCACAAGGACATCCTCATGGGTCTCCAAGTGGATGCCTATAAACCATCTGTAAGGGCTAGGATGATATCATAAGCCCTTTGTGGTGCTCATTTGGACCCTGGATCATCTACCAAATGCATGATGAAGGTGTGGAGTTGGTTGGCCATGATGAACCAAGTGCATCGTCCTCGTCCAAAGGTGGAACATGAGCAATAAATGAGTGGTGCTAGGGATCCATGAAGTACTCTCTGCTATGGAGGAGGCACATGGCTCTCAGCGCTCACCCTACAAGTGCCACTATGGCCCTCTAGAGGGATAGGACCTTGTATAGGGAGACCAAGCCCCAAATGGAGACCCACTTGCAATCCTGCATAAGATCTAATGGGTCCCCTTGCCCTCCAATACAAAAAATCATTAGAATAATCTAGTAAAAGAGATTACAAGTCATGGAATCAATGGGGCACTTCATAGTGGCATGCCCTTCCATAGTGGGCTTTGGCATGAACAAATGTCTCCAAGCTCAATAGGGTGTTAATCAAGGACCCCATTAGGTGGTCTCAACCTTTAAAGGGGGTGACATGTCCATGGTTAGGAGTTTCCTAGGGGTAGCACAATACTGGAGAAAGTTTATTGCAAACTTTTCTTTGATTGCAACTCCATTACATGCTTTAACAGGATTGAAACAGGTGTTTCAATGGGGAGGCAAACAATAGAAAGCCTTTGACACCTTAAAACACAAAATCAGCACAACACCAGTACTAGCACTGCCAGATCTTCAACATCCATTTGAGATTGAGACAGATGCCAGTGACTATGCCATGGGAGCAGTGTTGATGCAACAAGGAAAACACATATGCTATCATTCTGAGACATTTACTTTTGCAGTAGTTAATTATCCCACATATGATAAAGAATTGTATGCATTAGTACAAAGTGTGAAAAAGTGGAAACATTACCTAATGGGTAAAGAAACAATCATACATACAGATCATCAACCACTTCAATATTTTCACTCACAAACTAAATTGAAACAATCAAGACATTATAGATGGATGGGTTTTCTACAACAATTTCATCTTGTCATCAGATATAAGAAGGGCATACACAATAAGGTTGTAGATATGTTGTCAAGACCAATCATAAATGCATCTGCTATCTTAAGCATAACTCAGTAATGTATGAAAGTTACATTGAACAATATGCTCAAGATGTAGATTTTAAAGATGTATATGCAACTTTAAGTCATGGCAAGCAAGTAGAAGAATTGGATTATTATGTAAAGTACCAACTCTTATATCATTTGGGAAAGTTATGCATTCCACAAACTGAAAGAGTTAACATAATCCGAGAAGCACATACTTCTATAATATCAGGTCATTTTGGTGTAAGTAAAACAGTTGCACAACTGCAAAGGTTTTTTTAGTGACCGAGAATGCATGAGATAGTTTCTATATATATCAAAGGATGTACAATGTTTGCTATAAGCAAACCAAGTAATAGAAAATTAGGCTTGTACACTCCACTCCTAGTTCCTTCTCGTCCTTGGGAAAGTGTTTCCATGGATTTTGTTGGGGGATTGCCAAAGTCTAGGAAAGGTCATGATTATTTGTATGTTGTTGTGGATAGGTTTAGTAAAATGTGTATTTTGATACCTTGTAACAAGCAGGTTACAGCTGAACAAACAGCAAAGTTGTTCTTTCAAAATGTATGGGTTCATTTTGGGTTACCCACTTCTATTGTATCTGATCGAGATTCTCGATTTGTTGAGAAGTTTTGGTCAAATCTATGGGAGTTGATGGACACCATGTTGAAGAAGAGCACAACATTCCATCCACAAACAGATGGTCAGACAGAAGTTGTCAACAGGACAGTGATCCAGTTGCTTAGAGGCTATTGCAGCAAGCATCCCAAGCTTTGGGATGAGCATTTGTGTTATGTGCAGCATGCTTACAACCGTGCCAAGCACTCTTCTACTCAAATATCTCCTTTTGAGACTTGTTTTGGTTTCATACCAAAGTCTCCCTTGGATTTTGTCTTTGGTAAATACATAACAGTTGATGGACACAGTGATGTGGACAAAACAACCAAGTTCATTGAACAAATCCAAGAAATTCACGAGGCAGTACAGGAACAGTTGGAAAGAAGTCAAGCCAAGTACAAGGCAAGACATGACAAGCATCGAGTTGAGCATAGTTTTCAAGTTGGTGATCAAGTCTAGTTGTACATCAGTAAAGACAGAATGCAAGGTGAAGGTAAGAAGCTAAAACCAATAAGGTATGGACCTTTCAAGATACTTGATAAAATTGGTGAAAATGCTTTTTGCCTTGATTTACCAGCTTATATGCAGGTCTATTCAGTCGTTAATGCAAAAAACTTGAGATTGTATGAACCATCAATGATTGAAGATCCTGAAGAGCAAAGTCAGTTGTCTTCTATTGAGGATCTGTTGCTTGAATATCTCAATTAATTACAGGAAGACACAGTTCTGGACAGGAAGGTGAGAACTATGCGTCAAGGGGATGTTGAGTGCCTAAGAGTAGGGCTCAAAGGTTCAAATCCAAGCAAAGCACGATGGATATAAGTTAAACAAGTGAGGGAGCTGTATCCTCACTTAATCGATGCCTAAAACCAACTTTTGGTGGTCCAAAAGCTTTTCAGTGGGAAGGCGTGATCCAAAATGGATCTTAAACCCCCTCTAAACCTCTAAGTCTTCAAATATCGGAAAACACTATCGCATGGAAAAACAATAAGAATTGGCGGAAACAGAGTTAAGTGGAGGTTCAAATGGTGCTGCACAGGAGCCATCGGATCGGGCCGATCAATGGTCCAGAGCAAATCGGCGATATCACATCGACGGAGGTCAACGGGGCATATTAGTGCTAACCCTGAGTGAGTTGCGACTTCCAACGATATAACATGGACCGTCAGATCGGCACGCAGATCAACGGTGGAGACCATGTATATCGGATCACAAATTTAAAAGGGAAGGACTTACTACAGGCCAAAGACACAAGCAATATGCGATTGCGACTTATCGCATAACATTGTCGCATCGCAATATAACAAAGGGGTGATGCCAAGAGGACCATGGGCCTTGCGACATGCAATAGAGGTTGGACCCGATAGGGATTATGGACGCGATTTAAATATATTTGAAGTCCAGTTTTTGTGGATTTCTTTGTATTTCTCTGTGTATTGATGTTTGGCCACATACAATGTGATATTGCGATAGAATGGCGGACCTGAAAGGTTTATAAACAAGGCCTTATGTTATTTAAGTTCCAAGGTAAATGGTATTTCGGGCGGACCTCAGGCAGTAAGTGGTATTGGACGGGCTTCGCCCGATCCCATACACTAACTGACACGTAGCACGCCGCAGGAGAGAGAAAACTGCTTTTTCGGGCGAGTAATCTCCGTGCACATAGGCCACCCGAAATGACTGTCAGCTGTTGGATTGGAAGATCGTAGATCAACGGTGGGCTTGCGACAACAATAAAAGGCGGACCTGAGAAGATTATATGGCGGGCTTTATATCATTTGAAGTCCAGCTCTAATGTTGCGGTCGAGTTTTTCATTTGTTTTCAATGTATTTCCATGTATTGTTGTGTATGAATAGAAAACGTATTCTCGAGAATTTCACCCGCGCCAGTGGTCCTTTCCGTTTGAAACAGGTGGCCACCATACCTTAGAGCGTTTTGCAATGATTGTTTAATGCTCAACAGGGATTTGAATGGATAGCGGTCGGGAGCCAGAGAGCTCGAAAAGGAATGCAAACCAACAGCGCCGATAGGCTTAAAAGCCATTCAATGGCAGCACAGAAGGGGGAGGTCAGTTGAAGACAGTCACAGAAAGACAGTTAGTCAGTTAGATTGAGGCAGATTGAGTAGAGGAATAGGACAAAGGGAGAGTCTGTGCACTCTTTTAGACTCGAGGGTTTCGAGCAGATCCCTCTTTGATGTCACTGCTAGTTGAGACTCTGTTTTGAGCTCACCCTTGTAATAATCTATTCTTAAAGACTTAATATAGACGTCGACATTGAAAGTTGGACCAGGAGACGTAGCCAGGAAGTCTGGTGAACTCCTTGATTATTTGCTGTGTTGATGTGTGTGTCTGTTATGTTTTCTAATTGCTCATTGTCTATATTATTCGCAATTTTTTCGATCCGTTGCACTAAGTAATATAGGCATTCCTGCACATGAGTCTATAATACCTTAATATTGATTTAAGATCTCATTTTCAAATCAAGTGGCATCAGAGCATTTGGTTTTGGTTTTGTTAAGGTTAGACAAGCTTGTGCTGGATTTTGAATGCTAACTAGATTAAAGCTCAGACTAGGAGAAGGAGAACTTGTTGAGACTAATCCAAAGATTGGAAGAGTATATTCTCAGAGGAGAATGGCAGAAGAAACTCCATTGGGATTAGAATCTCAATTTATAGAAAGTTTTAAGACACTCCAAGCCATGGTGGAAGAGATGTATCTAGGATTTAAGAAGGGTCAAGGTGGAAGCACTTCAACACCTAAACCAAACAAAGGAGCAGAGGAACCTTTTCTAGTTGCCTCTCCAGAAGGCAAAGGAAAAGGAGGAATGCCTCCTCCATCATCCTCATCATCTTCTAACTCTTCTAAGAAGAAGAAGACTTCCTTAATCAAATTAGATGTGAAGTTTGATTTGCCAATTTATGATAGAGAACTCAATGCAGAAAAGCTAGATAATTGGATAAGACAAATTGATGTATATTGCAGGGTACAGAACGTTGATTCAGAAGGGAAGAAGATTCAGCTGGCTAGCCTTCAACTTGGAGGAACCGCACTAGTATGGTGGGAAGGCAAGACACAAGTTGATCTGCAAAAACATGGTAAAATCATTTCTACCTGGAATGAATTTGTTTCTGCTATCAAAAAGAAATTCTATCCTTTAGCTTACATGCAACAGGCAATGATGAGTTGGCAAACTCTTCGTCAATTGAAGGGTCAGAGTGTACAGAGTTATACTCAGGAATTCAGAAAAAGAGCTTTAACTCTAGGTATATCATTAGATTCACCTGAGACTTTATTGAAGTATATAGGTGGTCTTCATAGCTATTTAAAGCATACTATTCTCATGTTTAATCCCACAAGCCTAGATGATGTATCAGTTCCAACAACACATCTAGAATCTAGAGGTAAGAATGTAAACCCAGAGGTTGGGGGAACATCTAAATATTTTGCAAGCAAGGGTAAGGAAAAGAAGAAACTAAAATGGAAGGAGAGGAAAGCAAACACTGTACAGAAGGATAAACCTTCATGCACTCATTGCAAGAAAGAAGGACACGATGAGGCACACTGCTGGTTTTTGCATCCAGAACGGAGACCTAAGAAGTTCGGTGGAAAGAAGAAAAAGAATGTTGCTGCTATTCAGCAGGACTTGGGATCAGATTCAAGCAATGGAACAACAATTATAGCTACAGGTATTAAAGGTAAAGATTATGAAGCATCCACAAGTAATTATGCACAATCTGTTGATAATGAAAATAATGAGAGGGAAAGAAATGAGTTTTTTCATATTAGAGTAATTTCCAAACACAATAAGATTGATACTTTAATTGATAGTGGATCACAAGTAAATTTGATTTCTGAAACAATTGTAAAGAAGTTGGGATTACAAATAAAACCTCATGAGAAGCCATATCCATTAGGTTGGGTGTGTGATAAAACAAAGCTACAAGTAATGAGACAACGTAAACTTAGGTTTGCTATTGGATCAACATTTGTAGATGAGGTTGAGTTAGATATAGATCCATTGGATATATGTGATATTGTTTTGGGAAGTCCATACTTGTATGATAGGAAAGATATTTTCTATAGCTCACTAAAAATGGAATAGAATACATTGTAAGAACTCATAAACTCAAGGGTAACTATTCTCTCATAAACTCAGGACAGATGAAAAGAATTGTGAATTCAAGTAAGCAATTTTTACTAATGGTTGTAAAGGCAAAGGATCCCGAAAAATCCAATGCATTTGAAGGTTGTGATTCTAAACAGAAAGCTGATTTAGTTAAAGTTGTTTCAGAGTATGATGTTCTATTTCAAGAACCAAAAGGTCTGCCACCCAAGCGAGAAATAGTACATGATATTTATTTGCAGCGAGATGCTCCATTACCTAACATTGGAATGTACAGGTTGTCAGCTTTAGAGAATGCAGAGATAAAGAAGCAGGTACAGGAGTTGCTCGATAAAGGGTTTCTACGACCAAGCACATCACCATGTGGATCTCCAATTGTGCTGGTGAGAAAGAAAGATGGTTCGTGGAGAATGTGCATTGATTATAGAGCACTAAATAAAATAACGATCAAGAATCATTATCCTTTTCCTTGTATTGATGATTTATTAGATCAATTGAAAGAAGCAGTTTACTTTTCTAATTTAGACTTGCGAAGTTGTTATCATCAGGCCATAGTTGCAGAACAAGATGCATGGAAGACTGCTTTCAAGACAAAGAAAGGACTTTATGAATGGTTGGTTATGACTTTTGTCTTAACTAATGCTCCTGCTACATTTATGAGAGTTATGAATGATGTACTCAGACCATTTATTGATGACTTTGTGATTGTTTATTTAGATGACATTCTTGTTTTTAGTAAGACATGGGAGACCATGTGAAGCATGTAAAGCAGACTTTATATGTTTTAAAAAGAGAAAATATCTATGTAAAACTATCAAAATGTGAATTTGGCAGAACATCGTTAAATTATTTGGGTTATATTGTAGGGGGTGGTGAATTGAAGATAGATCCCTCTAAGGTTGAAGTCATTGTGAACTGGCCTAAACCCAAATCTGCTACAGAGGTTAGGAGTTTCCTAGGGGCAGCACAATACTGGAGAAAATTTATTGCTAACTTTTCTTTGATCGCAGCTCCATTACATGCTTTAATAGGATTGAAACAAGTGTTTCAATGGGGAGACAAACAACAAAAAGCCTTCGACAGCTTAAAAGAGAAAATCAATACAACACCAGTACTAGCACTGCCAGAATCTTCAACATCCATTTGAGATTGAGACAGATGCCAGTGACTATGCCATGGGAGCAGTGTTGATGCAACACGGAAAACCCATATGCTATCATTCTGAGACATTTACTTTTGTAGTAGTTAATTATCCCACTTATGATAAAGAATTGTATGCATTAGTACAAAGTGTGAGAAAGTGGAAACATTACCTAATGGGTAAAGAAACAATCATACATACAGATCATCAACCACTTCAATATTTGCACTCACAAACTAAATTGCAACAATCAAGACATTATAGATGGATGGGTTTTCTACAACAATTTCATCTTGTCATTAGATATAAGAAGGGCATCACAATAAGGTTGTAGATATGTTGTCCAGACCAATCATAAATGCATCTACTATACTTAAGCATAACTCAGTAATGCATGAAAGTTACATTGAACAATATGCTCAAGATGTAGATTTTAAAGATGTATATGCAACTTTAAGTCATGGCAAGCAAGTAGAAGAATTGGATTATTATGTAGAGGACCAACTCTTATGCATTCCACAAACTGAAAGAGTTAACATAATCCGAGAAGCACATACTTCTCTAATATCAGGTCATTTTGGTGTAAGTAAAACAGTTACACAACTGCAAAGGTTTTGTTATTGGCTGAGAATGCATGAGATAGTTTCTATATATATCAAAGGATGTACAATGTTTGATATAAGAAACCAAGTAATAGAAAATTAGGCTTGTACACTCCACTCCTAGTTCCTTCTCGTCCTTGGGAAAGTGTTTCCATGGATTTTGTTGGGGGATTGCCAAAGTCTAGGAAAGGTCATGATTATTTGTATGTTGTTGTGGATAGGTTCAGTAAAATGTGTATTTTGATACCTTGTAACAAGCAGGTTACAGCTGAACAAACATCAAAGTTGTTATTTCAGAATGTATGGGTTCATTTTGGGTTACCCACTTCTATTGTATCTGATCGAGATTCTCGATTTGTTGGAACGTTTTGGTCAAATCTATGGGAGTTGACGGACACCAGGTTGAAGAAGAGCACAACATTCCATCCACAAATAGATGGTCAGACAGAAGTGGTCAACAGGACAGTGATCCAGTTGCTTAGAGGCTATTGCAGCAAGCATCCCAAGCTTTGGGATGAGCATTTGTGTTATGTACATCATGCTTACAACTGTGCCAAGCACTCTTCTAGTCAGAGATATCCTTTTGAGACTTGTTTTGGTTTTATACCAAAGTCTCCCTTGGATTTTGTCTTTGGTAAAGACATAGAAGTTGATGGACACAGTGATGTGGACAAAGCAAACAAGTTCATTGAACAAATCCAAGAAATTCACTAGGCAGTATAGGAACAGTTGGAAAGAAGTCAAGCCAAGTACAAGGTAAGACATGACAAGCATCGGGTTGAGCATAGTTTTCAAGTTGGTAATCAAGTCTGGCTGTACATCAACAAAGACAGAATGCAAGGTGAAGGTAAGAAGCTAAAACCAATAAGGTATGGACCTTTCAAGATACATGATAAAATTGGTGAAAATGATTTTCTCCTTGATTTAACAGCTTATATGCAGGTCTATTCAGTCGTTAATGCAGAAAACTTGAGATTGTATGAACCATCAATGGTTGAAGATCCTGAAGAGCAAAGTTAGTTGCCTTCTATTGAGGATCTGTTATCTGAATATTTCAATGAGTTGCAGGAAGACACAGTTCTGGACAGGAAGGTGAGAACTATGCATCGAGGGGATGTTGAGTACCTGAGAGTAGGGCTCAAAGGTTCAAATCCAAGCAAAGCATGATGGATAGAAGTTAAACAAGTGAGGGAGTTGTATCCTCACTTGATCGATGCCTAAAACCAATTTTTGGTGGTCCAAAAGCTTTTTAGTGGGAAGGCTTGATCCAAAAGGGATCTTAAACCCTCTAAACCTCTAAGTCTTCAAATATCGAAAAAAACTATCGCATGGAAAAACACTAAGAATTGGCGGAAACAGAGCTAAGCAGAGGTTCAAATGGCGCTGCACAGGAGCCGTCGGATCGGGCCGATCAATAGTCTAGATCAAATCGGCGATATCGCATCGGCGAAGGTCAGCGGGGCATATCGGCGCTAACCCTGAGTGAGTTGTGACTGCGATCCAGCGATATAACGTGGATCGTCGGATCGACGCCCAGATCAACGACGGAGACCATGTATATCGCATCACAGATTTAAAAGGGAAGGACTTACCGCAGGCTAGAGACACAAGAGATATGCGATTGCGACTTATCGCATCGCAATATAACAAAGGGGTGATGCCAAGAGGACCGCGGGCCTTGTGACATGCGATAAAGGCTGGACCTGATAGGGATTATGGACGCGATTTAAATATATTTGAAGTCCGCTTTTTGTGGATTTTTTTGTATTTCCCCGTGTATTGATGTTTGGCCACATACAATGCGACATTGCGATAGAATGGCGGACTCGAAAGGTTTATAAACACGACCTTATGTTATTTAAGTTCCGAGGTAAATGGTATTTCGGGCAAACCTCAGGCAGTAAGTGGTATTGGACGGGTTCCGCCCGATCCCATACACTGATCGACACGTAGCATGCCGTAGGAGAGAGAAAACCGCTTTTTCGGGCGGGTAATCTCCATGCACATAGGCCACCCGAAATGACTGTCAGCCGTTGGATTGGAAGATCGTAGATCAACGGTGGGCTTACAACAGCAATAAAAGGCAGACCTGAGAAGATTATAGGGTAGACTTTATATCATTTGAAGTCTGGCTCTAATGTTGCAGTTGGGTTTTTCATTGGTTTTCAATGTATTTCCTTGTATTGTTGTGTATGAACGGAAAACGTATTCCTGGGGATTTCACCTGCGCCAGTGGTCCTTTCCATTTGAAAACAAGTGGTCACCATACCTTAGAGCGTTTTGCAATGATTGTTTAATGCTCAACAAGGATTTGAACGGACAACGGCCGAGAGCCAAAGAGCCCGAAAATGAATGCAAACCGACAGCGCCGATAGGCTTAAAAGCCATTCAATGGCAGCACAAAAAGGGGAGGTTAGTTGAAGACAGTCACAAAAAGATAGTCAGTCAGTCAGATTGAGGGAGATTGAGTAGAGCAACAAGATAGAGGGAGATTCTGTGCACTCTTTTAGACTCGAGGTTTTCGAGCGGATCCCTCTTTGATGTCACTGTTGGTTGAGACTCTATTTTGAGCTCACCCTTGTAATAATCTGTTCTTAAAGACTTAATATAGAGGTCGACACTGAAAGCTGGTCCAGGAGACATAGCCATGAAGTCTGGTGAACTCCTTGATTATTTGTTGTGTTGATGTGTGTGTCTGTTATGTTTTCTAACTACTCATTGTCTATTATTATTCGCAATCTTTTTTATCAGATCACAGGGGAATCATCCAGACCACCTGTCATGGTGCAAGGGTAGCTATAATAAGGGAAGCCCAGACTTGGGTATATGATTGTAGGAGGGAGAAATTTGTGGTACATGACTTATCCTGACCTTTGTTTTCCCAGCCTTCTCCATATGCCTTTTGCCTTCGATTGATTTTTCTTCATAACTACTCAGGGCTCCCAAGGGGATGAGAGCATGATGTGTAATATATAGCAGTCGATACCCCCTTAAGGTGGGGCATCATTGCCCACTAGGGTTGGGACAATCATGGGTTCCTTAATGATGGAGGGGGTTCATCTAGGGCCCATAGGAACTAGGGTCATGGCCATGGATAAGGGGTAGAGCTCATGTTTGGCTTTTTGCCCACATGCTAAATTTGTATGTCTTGACCATCTTTTGCATTTTGTGGTAAATTTCTTGTTGAGAGTGGCCAAATTATGCTTTTTCTTTTCTTTTTAGCTGCATCAACCTCCGGGTCATAGTTCCAGGCCCCGCCGAAGGTGTGGACAAGGGGAGGGGGAGGCTAACCCTATGTCGACCTACTGGACCCATGTGGACCCGGATGGGAAAATAGATGAATGGGGCTAAAATGAGTGGAAGGGAGTGATGTATATGGTGTTGGAAAGCAAGACCATGCAACCAAAATCAAGATTTCCCATGTACTACGAACCCTAAAGCTAATGGCCAGTAAAGGAGATCCCATAGGCCTAGGATATAAGGCTAACCATGAGATCATGTAGTGGAGACAAGAGTACAAACCTAGTCCACTCTTTCTGTCGAATCCCCCCACCAATCCATTCCCAAAAATGCCCATGACAAGTAAGGAAAATTACTCAACTATACCAATGAAAAGTGCTACCTTTGGGGTCAGGAGGCCCACCTTCAAACATACAATCATAACAAGTGGGCGAGGGACTACATGGCTGGCACAGGCGGCGGAGGTAATGGCACATTGAGCTATCTGGTGGCTATTAGTTGTCGACTGAGGACCATCTAGGATAAAAAATTTTCTCCTATATGCACTATCCACAGTTGGTGGGTAACATGGACCATCCTCCTTAGCTTGCCTAGGAGAGAGCTTTAACATAGAGAGTGGGAATAGGTAACAACCCCATCTCTTAGTTTTGCCACCAACCACAAATTGTGGGGTTAAGGGCTTTTCGCACTAACTTAGGTGTGTGTGCAAGGTGGCAACAAAGGGTACCAGGAAGATGGCCATGATGATAGCGGTAGAGTTCATATTGGCTTTTTCCCACGTGCTAAATTTGTATCTCCCGACCATCTTTTACATTTTATGGTACATTTCCTATTGAGAGTGGCCAAATTATGCTTTTTACTTTCTTTTTAGCTACATCAACCTCTGGGGAAAACTTCTAGGCCCAACCCAAAGTGTGGACAAGGGGAGGGGGGAGGCTAACTCCTTGTGGACCCAATGGACAAATGTGGACCTGGATGGGAAATATGTGAAAAAGGGTTATAATGAGCGAAGGGGAGTGATGTATGTAGGGTTGTGGGGGAGAAACCCCCCCTTGAACTGCTCCCGAAATTCGTTTGTTGCGGGAGTGAATTTCGGGAGCGTGCTCCCTAAAAAACATTGCGCTCACTAGTTTTTAGGGAGGGAATGAGGGAGTGGTCAGGAGCATTCGCTCCTCGACCACTCCCATTTGATCCCGAATTTTTTTTAAGGAAGGAGTAGTTGGGGAGCGAACACTCCCATCTTAAAAAAATCACTCCCGTGGGTGAAAAATGCATGCGGCGAACGGACAAGGAAGGAGAGGGAAAAAATGAGATAAAAGGCCCTCTTCTCTTCCCATTATTCACCATTTGCGCATTTAGAGAGCAACAAAGGGCTTTTCAAATTGGAGCTTGAGTTGGGGAGGACGATTGAGAGAAAGATGGAGAGGATTGCTTGGGAGCTTGAGGAGCTTGCAAGGGAGATAGGAGCTTGGTATTGAAGGCCAAAGAGGTAGGATCTAGACTTTGATCTAGCATTTTTATTTTTCATATGTTCATTGCTAAATGAAAATGTTCTCTTCTCTCTTTCCCATTCCCATTCCTCCACTGTATTGCAGGCAAGAGACTATATCTCCACCAAAGAACATCATGGCTATATGGCCTGACATTCTCTTGATGTTGGTTCCTTCTTTTGTTAGTATGGTGTTGGAGAGTAGGAGGGTTGAACATGATGAAGAGGATGAGGAAGTGGGTTTTAGTAGATTTGAAAACACTGGAGAGGAGGAGGAGTACCTTGGTGAGGAGGAAGAGGAGAGTGGAGGTGATGAGGGCACAAAAACGAAAGCAGACCAAACCCCGTTTTGGAAATATTTTTCTAGGTCTGAAGCAGGGAAAGGGGGTGGAACCACTAAATTTATATGCCTCCATTGCTAAAAAACTTACACATGTTCATACACCCATGCTAGAAAACACCTTTGTGGGAAAATGCCATGGGATGGAGATAAACAAGTAGGAATCAAAACTTGTGTAAGTGTGTGTTAGCCTCACTCTCACATTAAAAACAATTCTAAGTCCAAATTATTAAATTAATTAAAATCATGAAAGTTAGGATTTAATTCTACCTTTCTAGATTGAGTTTGTTTCTCATGGTTAGGAGTCAGTTTAGGCTTAGTTGGTTGAGAGATTCTCTCCAACTAGTAAGGCTCCTAGATTAGTGTGTTGTTGAGATATTTTCTCAACCACGTTTGTTCAAGATAGATGCACTATCTTGAGACAACTTCCTCATGTATTTATATGTATCATAAATACTATTTTAAAAATGAAATTCAT
Source organism: Pinus taeda (assembly GCA_000404065.3). NCBI lineage: Eukaryota > Viridiplantae > Streptophyta > Pinopsida > Pinales > Pinaceae > Pinus > Pinus taeda. The sequence goes on from APFE031039127.1 coordinate 19,871, forward strand.
GAGAATGAGAGACTACAGGAAAGTCTCTCATGCCTTTTCCGCCATGTCTGGTTTTTCTATATTTCTAATATTTATTTTATGAGTGTTAGTGTATTATTAGTTTGTTAGTTTTCTTCATTGTGGCAGCACAACAAAGGGCCAAATACAGAAGGGAAGAGGAGGAAACCCAATACAGAGCTAAAATATCAAAGGGTTTTGAACATGATAGCCCACAATCACTTAGACAAAGAACCCCGTCAGCATCCTCCCAATCTAATGGATATGGAGGCATGGGAACAAACATCCCTTTAAGGCATAGAACCATATCAGCTTTCCTTGACGAAGGGTGTAGGAATGATGTGGATGCAAAAATTTACCGATTTCTCTATGCATGTGGGATACCATTCAATGTTCTTCATTCACCTTATTAGAATGAAATGGTTTCTGCCATTAATGATTCCCCCAAAGGACACAAGAGCCCTAGGTATGACAAGGCTAGAACCATGGGACTTGATCATGAAAAAGCAAAAATAAAAAAATGATTTGGGTAACATGACAAATTCTTGGAATGAGCATGGGGTATCCATTGTATTTGATGGATGGACAAATGTAAAAGGAAAACCATTGATAAGTGTTCTTGATGTGTCTAATAGTGGTGGAATCTTCCTTTTAACATATGATTACTTAGAAAGGTTCAAGACCGCCATCAACATTGAAGAACTATTACCACTCAAACGAACAGGGGACCTAAAAGGGGTTCCTAAGAGGACAACTACTAGGTTAAGGGCAACGGTGGAGGCTTAGCCCATTGTCACCACAGCTAAGTCTCCCTGCTCTTTACAGACTTTCACCGATGGGAGGAGTCCTGATAGTGTAGGGATCACTTGTAAAGTATATGTCAATGGATAGGTGGAAAGTGACACTGGAAACCCTTTCTTAAGGATGGAGTGAAGAATGGAACTTGCTTGCTCTTTAAGCAAGGCACTTGGTCCTCTAGGGGTAAGGGGTGATAATTTGAGGGTTGAGGGAGAAGGAATAGGCTTATAGATGAGGTTTTCAATCCCTATAATCCGAGGGAAACTTGGATTCCCAAATGATCCTTAACAAATAATCTTTATTGATAAGTGGGATCACACGGGGCCAAGTGGACCTAGCCCAGGTTCGGGAATGGAATGTAGCAACCAATGATGTTCCTATCCTAGACAAGGTGGAAGGAAAGGACCAAACAAGAATATTTACTTCAAAAGGTTGAATTGATCTTGTTGAGGTCTAGCATTGGGGATGCCTAGGCAAAATTCAATCCTAGAGCTAGGGCTTGGGATTCCCAAAGATTCCACCGTTAGAATTGCTTCAAATTTGGAGGATAGGAAGGGGATCCACCAGCGCAGTAGCCTGTAGGAGATCAAAATTTTCCCTTGGGTCAATTCCTGAGAAATTGATGCCCTAGGTGACCTAATGGGGATAGACCTAGGAAAAAGGGGAAAAGGGTAAAAAGAGGGTAAAAATGATCCATATTTTTGAGGGATCAATGCCTAATTCACTTGGTGATATGGATTCAAAGATGATGATGAGTAAGAACTTGGTTTCTTGATCAAGAAGCCCCAGAAAGTTAGCTTCATCCAATGTTGAGATAAAGAAAAGAAAAGTGACCTTCAAGCATTTATACTTCAAAGAAAATGATGCAATCTTATTGAGACAAATAATCTCTAGGACATTTCATTCATATAACATTGGCCCATACATTAAATTAGCTAAAACATGCTTAATTCCACATTTCAATTATGCAACAACTAGCCCTAATTTTAGCAGTATGTAGCAAAAAGGATAACAACATCAAAATTTACTTACAACGTTATAGAATATATCCAAGTAGAATTTCGTTTGCAAGACAAAGCTCCAAGACAAGAAAAATAGCCCAAATCCATACGTCAAAATTCATCCATCTCCAAAAAATATCCTCCAAGGAAAAAATGTGAAGTTCTCTATGATTAGAGAGATCCCAAGTCAAGTGATGATCCGAATGAATGTATCTAACATCAATATATATCCTCCTAAGGAGTTTTAATTAGCCTATGGGCCTACATTAGCCCCTAATGATAAAATAATGTGCAAATAAACCCCCTATTGGTGACAAGCCCACCAAACTAGCTCACAAGTGGAAAAATAAGCCTCACAAGGGGCCAAATAATAATATGTACATGTCGTGGGGGCCTCCAAAGGCCTAATAATGTCCTGAAGTGCCATACTGAGGAATAAATTCCTCGGAATATGATGGACAAGGGGGTGGTCCCTTGTTCTCCAAGTAGTATACATGTGGTGCTCCCAGTGGGTCCGAGGGCACATAAATGATCCCATGGGTCTCCATATGAATCGGAGATGCCTGTATATCCTCTGCAAGGGTCCAAGTGGTGGAATGAATGCTGCCATGACGTCGTACAAGTCCTGGGACACCTGCCAAGAGTGTGAGGCTCTTATGGGGGCCTACTAGGCATAATGTACCAAGCATATCACCATCATCCCAAAAGTGGATCTCTAGTGTGTTTGAGCATAGATGAAGATCCATGGAGTGTTGTCTGCTGTTGTGGAGGCCAATGGCTCTCTATTCACATCCTATATGTGCCAATGTAGACCTCTGGGGGTTAGGATCCCGTATAGGGAGACCAAACACAAATGGAAACCACCTGTAATCCTGCATAAGATCCAATGTGTCCCCTAGGCTTCCAGTACAATCAATCATTAAATTAATCAGGTAAAAGAGTTTACAAATCATGGATAACAAAGTAGGCACTTCATAATGGCATGCCTTTCCGTAGTGGGCTTTGTCATGTGCTAGTGTCTCCAAGCTCCAAACAGGGTTAACCAAGTACCTTATTAGGTGGTTTCAGCCCTTAAAGGGGATAGTATGTCCAAGGTACATCCCTCTAATGGGGGGTGGCAAGTGATAAATAAGTGGAATGGAATAGGGAATGGGAGGGGCAACTTTGGGCCACATATTGGGGCATAGGGGTAGTTGGATAAGGGGAAGCCCACACCTGGGTATGTAATGTGTAGGAGGGAGCAATCATGGTACACGAGGTGCCTCAACCTTGATTTTTCCACCCTTTTTTATATGCCTTTCGCCTTTTATGAATTTTCTTTCATTAACTGCTCAGGGCTCAAAGGACAAGAGCATGATGTGTAAGATATAACAGTGATTACTCCCTTTTAGGTGGGGTGGTTGATTGCTCTCCAGGGTTTGGGACAATCATGGGTTCCTGAATGATAAAGGAGGCTCATTTAGGGCCTATGGAACTAGGGTGATGACCATGGATTGGGGTAGAGCTCATGTATTGGTTTTTTCCCACATGATAATTATTTTTTCCCTGACCATCTTTTGCATTTTGTGGTACAATTTCTTGTTAAATGTGGCCAATTATGCTTTTTTTTCTTTTTCTTTTAGCTGCTTCAACCTTTGGGGCATCATTCTAGGCCTGAACCAAGGTGGGGGCAAGGGGATAGGGAGGTTGGACCTATGTGGACCCATAATGGAAATGTGGACCAGGTGGGAGAAATGATGAATGGGGGTATAGTGAGTGGAAATGGAGTAATATATGCGGATAAAGGAGCGAGACCATGCACCCAAAGTTGGGTTTTCCCAAGTAGTACCACCCTAGAACCAAATGGTTGATAAAGGAGATCATACGAGACTAAGATCCAAGGGTAACATCCAAAAGAGATCAAGGGGACAAGAGCACCAACTAAGCCCACCCTTTCCGCCAAATCCTCCCATCAATCCATACCCAGAAGTATCCATGAGAAGTAAACCCAAAACTCAATTACCAAATGACAAGACATACCTTTAGATTCGGGAGGCCCACCTTCAAACATACGATCAATACAGGTGGGTGAGGGACCACATGATTGGCTCAGGTCGTAGAGAAATGGCACAACAAGCAAGCAGGACGCTACAAGGAATTGTTGGCTGCCGACTGAGGTCCATCATGGAGAAATTTTTTTCCTAGGGATATCACCCACGAAGTGGTGGGTAACAAGAACCATTACTTCAAACAATTAAACATATTGGGCTATATAATGTCATCCAAGTCATCACTAATAATGCTTCTAATTGTAAGGCAGTGGGAGAAATTATTGAGGATAGATCAATGTTGTTAAAAGCGGGAGCGGGATTTAATCGGCGCGGGGAAAAAAACGAAAAAATCGGAAAAATCGGGAAAAAGCGGAAAAAAGCGGAAAAAAAGCGTTTGGAACAAAAATATTCATTTTTTTTCATTTTTTTTTCAATTTTTTCAATATCTAAACCATCTAGAACATAAAATAAATACATTGACACATAAATA
>APFE031039130.1:0-20703 GCA_000404065.3 Pinus taeda
AAGGAATCAAACTTCTTGTACCATTGTCTGGGAGATTGCCTCAGACCATACAATGATTTCCTGAGCTTGCAAACTAATCTTCTGCTGCGACCTCGTACAAAACCTTTTGGTTGTTCCATATATATCTCTTCATTCAAATCACCATGTAGAAAAGTTGTTTTAACATCTAACTGTTCTAACTCAAGATTAAGTAACGCAGTTAGTGCCAACACAGTACGAATAGAAACAAGTTTTACAACTGGAGAAAAAATATCATGAAAGTCTATACCTTCAACCTGAGAATACCCTTTTGCTACCAGTGTCGCCTTATACCTTTCAATTCTTCCATCAACTTTCTGTTTCAGCTTGAAGACACATTTGCATCCAACAACACTTCTCCCTTCAGGAAGCTCTACAAGATCCCAAGTATTGTTCTTAGCTAAGGAGTCCATTTCTTCTTCCATAGCCACTTTCCATTTTTTGCTATCTGTATCATCTACTGCTTCCTGATAACAAGAAGGTTCCCCATCTTCAATAATCAAAGCAAAAGATGAAGAGTAATCAAAGCAAAAGATGAAGCAGAATCTTCATACCTTTTTAGAATTTTCCTTTCCCTTGTAGACCTTCTTAGAGCAACTGGTTGCTGAACTGGTTCGAAAACTTGCACTAGTTCAGAAGCTTCAACGACTTCCTTTTATGTCTTCAACACCTTTTTCTCCAGAGGTTTCTCATTCCTTTCGATTGTCACCGAAAAGTATAGCCTCCAACTAAACTCGTTGATTTTGCGATACCTGTTCCTGTTCAATTCTTTCAACAATTGATTTTAAAAGAGAGGATTCATCAAATGTTACATCTCTACTAATGACTATCTTCCGCAATGTAGGATCCCACAACCTATATCCTTTCATTGCATAGTCATACCCAACAAAGACATAACATTTCGACTTTGGATCTAATTTTGAACGCTAATTTTTCGGAATGAGAGAATAAGCATCACAGCCAAATATCCTCAAATGTGAATAGTCACAAGATTGACCTGTCCAAACTTCTTCAGGAATTTTACAATCAATTGCTACTGAAGGTGATCTGTTAACTAAATAACAAGCAGTAGATATGCTTCTGCCACAAATCCTTTTGCAAGTTACATTGTTGATCATGCTTTGGCTCTTTCCATAAGAGTCCATTCAACGCTCAGCAACACCATTTTGTTGAGGAGTATAAACAACAGTTTTGTGTCTAACAATTCCCTCATCCTTACAGTATTGTTCAAATTCACCTGAAGTGAACTCACCGCCATTGTCAGTTCTTAAGCATTTAATAGATTTGCCTGTTCTTTTCTCTACCATTACTTTAAATTGTTTAAAGACATTTAATACATCAACGTTCCTTTTTAGCATATAGACCCAAACTTTTAGGGAGTAATCATCAATAAACGTTAAAAAATACAGTGCACCTCCATATGACACAACAGGGGAAGGTCCCCACAGATCCGAATGAATATAGTCTAAAACATCTTTACTATTATGATTTCCAACTTTAAATCTCTGTTTACAATGTTTTCCATACACACAATGTTTACAGAAATCTAAATTCAAGGATTTCAGACCGGGAAGAGATTTACGTTTCATCAATATCTGAAGACCTTTTTCGCTCATATGACCCAATCGCTGATGCCATAGACGAGTACCTGCTTCTTCCTTTTCTGACGCAACCACTGCTTCACTGATCTGAGTACTTCCTTTTAACCTGTAAAGATTTCCGACTTTTTCTGCCTTCATAACCACAAGTGATCCTTTAAAGACTTTCAAGACACCATCCTAACTTGTAAACTTATAACCATTTGAATCCAACACTCCCAAAGAAATCAAAATTTTCTTCAAATCAGGTACATGTCTAACACTAGTTAACGTTCTAACTGTGTTATCACACATCTTAATTCTGATATCTCCCATCCCAACAGTCTGACATGACACATTGTTACCCATAAACACAGAACTACCGTTTACATTTTCATACGAGGTAAACCAATTTCTATGTGGGGACATGTGATGCGAAGCACCAGAGTCTAACCGCTAGCTATCTAAACCCTGAGAGATATTACATTCAGGTGAAGTTTCATCTATCATACATAATTCTTCAGCAGATAAAACTTCGTTTATCATACCTGAATTGACCTGATTCGCTTCGTTCTTCGGGTTTTCAGATTCCTTTCGTTTCCAACAGTCCTTCTTCAAGTGTCCAACTTTATTGCAGTTCCAACATTTTGCCTTACACTTCTTTCCCTTCGATTTCGATATGGAAGACCCTCTTGGTTTTTCTCCTCTTTCCTTTGAGCGTCCTCTAGCTACCATGACTTCTGATGTAGCTGTCTCAGTGCTGGATTTCCTTCGTATTTCTTCAGACATGAGAGCTCCCACAACTGATTCAAACTTCAAAGAATCAACAGTACTCAAGCTGATTGAAGTTACGAAGTGATCCCATGATTCACGCAGAGAACACAACAAAGTTATTGCTTTATCTTCTTCCTGTATTTTAACTTCCATATCTGTTAATTGACATATTAGTGTGTTAAAAACATTCAAATGTTCTGCAATGTTTGAACCTTCTTTCATTCGGAGACTGTATAACTGTCTTTTCAGATAAATTATGTTGGTTAATGACTTTGTCATATAGAATTTTTCAAGTTTTTCCCACAATCGTGACGTCGTAGTCTCTTCAACAATGTTGAAGAGAACTTCATCCGCTAGGCATAACCGGATGGTACTGAGTGCTCGGGCATCCAAGTCCTCCCAGTTTGAAGTAGTCATGGTTGTAGGTTTCTTAGTTGCCCCATCCAGTGCCTTGTGCAACCCTTGTTGCACAAGCAAATCCCTAACCTTCAGTTTCCAAAGAGCAAAATTGCTCTTTCCGGTGAATTTCTCCACCTCGAATTTTGCATTCGACATCTTTGCCATTTTCCCTCCTTTCTAAGGTTTCGGTCTTTCTAGGAATTATAATTTTGTTTAAAAAAAAATAATTCCCCAATTCAATAGATTTTTTAATTTCAAATCCTTTGTTTCCTTTCACCCTTTGTTTTTCTTCAATTCAAAAAATGAAATCTTTCCTTCAACTTATTCACATCAACCCTTTATTTTAGAATTGAAAGAACTTTACTTTCACAGCTTTCTTGAAAAAAAAATTCTGAGACAAAATTTCTTAAAAAAAATACCTGGATTTTATGAACAAGTTATGGCAGCCAACATTGAAAACATAGGTTTTTCCTCTTCCGAACAGGTTCCGGCAGCGAACACGGGTTCTCTTTGCAGCGGATCAAACAGGCTCAGTATGCAGACCAATCACGCAGGGGAGACAGTGCACAGAGGGTTTGATAGAACACGTTCTGGCGTTCTGGTCTTCACGCACGCAGACTTCTTGGGCAACGGCTCTCTAGCAACACGCAACAACAAACAGTAGCAACTCAGGTTTCCTTGCAGCGCACACAAAAAAAAACACGCCCAACACCACCGGCCAGCGCGCATTCCGTGTCAACTTGGTCTGGTCTTCACGATGATATACAGCCTTACGCTCAGGTTTTGGAATACGCAACAGCAAACGGTAGCAATTCACGCTTAGGTTTTTTTTTTGACTTACTCCTCACGCTGATATACAACGTTACACTCAGGTTTTGGAATATGCAACAACAAACGGTAGCAACTCACACTCAGGTTTTTTATTTTTTTGACCTACTCCTCATGCTAATACAGCCACCAATCGCTTGGCCCTAACGTCTCACGCATAAAGCCTTAACACGCAGCACGCTAATACAGTCTCAGTTCTTCACGCAGGGACAACATTCACGAAAAACGCCTCACGCAGGTCTTCACCAACTGCTCACGCAGACTTTCACCAACTGCTCGGCTTTCACGCGGCTCTGATACCAATTGTTGTAACAAAAACTGAAATAATGAAGGAAAAATAAACAAGAAAGCTCAACCGAATAACCAAGACAAGAAACTGAATGGATTGGAATTTGTTATTCAACAATGATTCTCCGCACACTACATTTCATGGGCATTTATTAATTTATATCATCTACCGTCGTTACATAACTAATATTTCGTTATAAAACTCACACTACATTTCATGGGCATTTATTAATTTATATCATCTACCGTCGTTACATAACTAATATTTCGTTATAAAACTCTCTAGTTACATTTTACCCAAAGTTACTAATTCGTTGTAAAATTAACCAAAAAAAAACTACATGAAAATGAATTTAAACAATATATTTCTCCCATTAACTTTAACACTTCATTCATTTTATACATTCATGAATAAATTTTAAACCATTCGAAACTCCGGGAATGCCAAATTTCAAAATTGGTAAAGAAAATCGAATACTTTCACCTGTCAGGACCGGAAAATATGTCATACAGTGTAATTACATATAAGAAGTATATGGATTCTTCGTCTGGTAAAGACAATCGACCACTGACACCTCTCAGGATCAGGAAAAAGTTCATCGGCTGTACATGGGTTTTGTGCCAGAAGGGAACATGGAAATTATTACAATTAAGTACAATTATATAATGAAAATGCTTTATATACGTCGAATCTCTTTCCATCTTTCAAATTTATTACAACAAAACAATAAATAATTTAAAATCTCTGAAATGCCAGGATACCTGACATTATCCTTTTAAAATCTCTGAAATGTAAGGCTACCTTAAATTGTTCCATTCTCATGAAGAAGCTTCCATCATCTATTCAAATTGTGTCAAAGTATTCAAACATGGGGAACTGGCCAAGATTTTTTTGGAGATATGCTATCAATTATATGCAAGCAACCCTAATTTCAGAGGATTGAGTTGTTGATGTCTAATATTTGTATGTACATTTTGAGTTTTTCTTCTGTAATGACTTTGCAGGTTCCTTGATGTTGTTTAACGATCACCATCGGGTGCATGCATATTATGATAAGGTTGCTTTGACTCTTTCAGTGCAGTGGTGGTCAGATAGGCAGCCATCAACGTCAAGCCGCACCCTACCGCCGTGGACATGTGTAACAGTCTCCATTGGATACCTGTTGTCGCTAAGATTGTTTTTTTAGTGTTTTCGATTTAGTGGTAATCAGATGGTTAGCTATCGCTGTCGAATGCATCCTGCAGAATCAAATTTGGAGAGAAAATTAAACATTGATTTGATTGAAGCTGGAGGTATCACCGGTCTACGTAGTATTAACTTTATAACATTTTGGCTTTTTAAACTGGAATTAGGTGGTCCAATTTTTCACGAATGAGATGGTTTTCTTTTTAAGTTGTTGGGATTAAATTGTTTTTTCTAAATATATAATTAAATTCAAACACTTTAATGTAGATTATATAACTCTGCATTTACCAATTTTAGAAATCTTTACAAAATTTTAAACAAATGTCATTGAAAAATATACTAAAAAATCAATACAGAGAGGAATTCCACTGCAAAAATTTAAACATTGATTTGATTGAAGCTGAAACCTCACCAGTCTTAAGAAGTAAGTACATCAGCATCTAAGACCAAAAGCTTCAGTGGGCTAATTTTTTTTAAATGTCCTAAACTTTACATCAAGATAAAATAGATCATACAACTGGATTGAATTTTTACCATGATATTTAAATTGGATCCAACTGTTCGTTCTACCTTTTTTTTAATTTTGGACTTAAAAGTCACTTTATAATTGCACTGAAGGTCAGGTTTATTTTTCTATCAGATTCAATTAAATAGCCAAAGAACAGTAACAACAAGCTGAGTTGGGATACTATGTATTTGATAAACTTATTTAGCACATCATATCATATCCATATTAGTTGGTTGGCAAATTTTGAGAATTATATTAAATGCATGATCTCAGTTTAATCACTGCAGACATAGCAAAAAGACTTAAATCCAATTAGATCAACTATGAATTTCAACCTATAAGCTGTAATAAATTCAACCTGTAATACACACTGGATTGATTTATAGGAATCGATATTGTTAGGACTAAGAATTCGTGGCTTAATAGTCAAAAGGTCTAATCACCAAACCCCATGCAATTTCCAAACTACTACCATTATAATTTCCTTTGCTAGGCCCTAATGATACTTTGATCCGTATGGTAACAGAAAAGGTTTTATACATATTGTTCAGCTCAGTTGATTGCATTGGCATTTAGGGTACATCACCCCTGATTACCCCAAGTCTTCTTCCACCAAAAATTTTCACTGACATCTTTACTGTGTAAGGTGTGTATCATGCTGGATTCGTGTGATTTTTTAAAGTGTTTTTTGATTTGAAAATCTAGTACAAAGACACTTATATTTTGTGTTTTTCCTATAATGAGGAAAATGGTGTTAATTGGATTGACATTTAGGGTACATCACCGCTGATTGCCCTAATTCTTCTGCCACCAAAAATTTTAGGGTACATCACCGCTGATTGCCCCAAGTCTTCTGCCACCAAAAATTTCCACTGACATCTTTACTGTGTAAGGTGTGTATCATGCTGGATTGGTGATTTTTTAAAGTGTTTTTTGATTTCAAAATCTAGTATAAAGACACTTATAATTTACGTGTGTTTTTCCTATAATGAGGAAAATGGTTGAAATTGAGTTCCTAAGTAATAAGAATTAAATTCTTTGTTTTTTCACTTTTGAATATATATTCCCCTTTTATATTATTTGAATGCTTGTATTTAGATTCCATAAAGTGAGATCTGAAGTGAAGGATAAGCAACATTTAAAAGATGTTTTAGCAGTGAAAGAAACACTTGTTTATCAAATTGGTTTGGATCATTTTGGACAAGAGGACAACTGTATTATAACATATGGGAAGTATATTAATAAAGTTCAAAATCTTCTTTAAATTTGCATGTGAAATGCTGAGGAAACTGCGCTTCCTCTTCTAAGTGCTTTAGCATTCTCAGATAACTAACAATTCTGCCCCTATTTCTTCCAGCTCTTGAATTTGAGAATGACAATCCTTGGTCATTAGCACCTATAGGCTATACCTTGATGTCAAGTTTATTGACTTCTAGCACATTCTAACACATTCTCCGGAATTTGGATTGTAGGAAAGCTGTGGCACATTTTAAGTCTGTTACTAGCCTTCTACATAATGTGAGCTTAGGAAGGTTGGGGATCATTGTATGTTGGTTAAAAAGCTTCTACATAATGTGAGCTTATTTCTTCGGACTAAATTCTCTGTGAGCTTATTTCTTTGGACTAAATTGTAAAAATCAATATGCTCTCCATGTTGATTGATCATTTCAAAATATTAATAGTTTACATGTCTTCGTTTTTGAATGTTTATGATTATCTACCTAATCTCTTTCACTCAAGACTCAAGCATATCATGTAGCAACATTGATTAAGGTCACAGTGCATTTTCCATTTAAGAGCTTCTGTGCTGCTAACCTCCTTTAAGTCGCTTAAACACACTATAATTTCACACCAACAGAGAGTGTCCTTTTGTTGGTCTTGATATTTAATTGAAAAGCTTAAGTTTTGGTATCACTTGCATGGATATTGCTATTGCTTTTGGCACTTTTCTAACAACTTTTCTAACAATGGCAACGAAGTGATTAAATTTGAGAATTGTTCAGCCACTCACTTGAAGTTTTAAAAATTAATCTGATTCATTTCAAGATAGTATCCAAGCTGTATGTAAAAATGGATCTGATTTATTTCGAAGAAAATATTGTCAACTATCCAACCAGTATGAAAATGATGGTGATTCTTTACTTAACATATAAGCATAAAGTGTCATTATTTTCCAGTTATGCGTTGCTTTCTTGGTGTGCTGATTCCATCTTGGGCTTACTATCAAATTTGGACCGAAAAATCTAACGAGTTTTGATATTTTATTAGGCCTTTGTCTAAATTTGTCATTATTTTTTAGTTATGCATTGCTTTCTTGGTATGCTGATTCCATCTTGGGCTTACTATGAAATTTGGACCTAAAACTCTAACGAGTTTTGATATTTTATTAGGCCTTCCTCTAAATTTGACAGTTGGGAAGTATGAAGTTTATTCAAATTTGACAGTAAAAAGTATGAAGCTTGTTATTGTAAACTAAGGCGGGTTTGGTTATGGTTTTATTTTCTATTTAGTGCTCTTCAGCCCTGGCCACCATCAATCTAGTTGACCCGGGAATGTATGCGCTTTTCATCTTAAATAGTTTCCTTGGTGGTCAATCTTCCAACAGTAATTAAAATGGAAACAAAGCAATCTGTAAAGACTTTACTACTTGATTATAACAAAAACATTACAGAAATTGAAAATCAGCATAAATCAGCAAACCCGAACGAAACGACACATTTAAACTGTAAAAGCATAAGGATGACCAACTGATAGTAATCAGCATGATAAGAAAGTAATCACTAGTCATTCGCCCAGATGTGCACATAACCAGTTGAAGGAAGACATCGATACAACATTCCCAACATCAACAGCATAACCCAGACCCTGACCATGACAAATAAAACAGAGCTTATGCTCAAACTGCGACAGATTCATGATAAACTCTTAAACTCCTCTGGTATACAAAAACTCCACATCACGCTTCTGAACAGACTTATTACTAACTAATCATCATTGCACTTATCAAAATTAGTAGAACCACTAACATCAGAGACAACAAGGGCAGATATTATAGCAGCAGCCCTTCAAGTCCAAAAAGAAAATCTACCTGGTGCTGAATTCAATACCATTCTCAAAGCTCAGTGTTTGAGTAACAAGTATAATTGCATTCAATAGCATTCTCAAAACCCAGTGTACAAGGACCACTTATAATTACAGGGAGAGAAGCCAAGCTAGGTGTTATGTCCACTATTTCCGTGTTTTTTTATGTTCTTTTTCACATTAAAAAGGGCTATATATACATGAAGGTAAGTTTATGTAAATCTCAGTTGAGTTTGTTAGACATAAAATAGTTTGCATTTTGACTTTTTAGTGCTCTATCAAATTGAAATTAAAATAGTATGTATTAATACTTAATTCATGAAAAAATTTGGAACTTTTGCTCTGAACAAAAAAATCTCTTTCTGAAATTGGCCAGGTCTAATTCCCGGTAGTCTTCATTTATAAAGAATTACATTATTCAGCCTGATTACTTGAAACAATCCCAATAATGCAACTTGAAAACCTAAGGATGTCTGAGTTAATATCATAGACAGACATAATTCATAGTTAAGTACCATAGACAACTTAAGGGAAATGCTTGCATACAGAGGAATGAAGATATAAGATTAAGCTCCTATATTGATACTTAATTATATCCTTCAAATCATTTTGAATAACAGACCTTCTCAGCTTACAATAATAGGGAGTTACCGTTAAACCCTATTTCTGATAAGTCATTGACTAGATCTAGAATTTGGTTAAACCTCTTATTCTAGTCAATCATCCATGAGTATACATTATTGAGAAATGCTGATGAAGGTATACAGTATGAAATGTAGACGATAATGGCTGAATCTGAGCGCTGGCAACAGAGGATGGAGTTGCCGATCCTGATGATTTATTTGAATCATGTTACTCATTTATTTACCAGCTGAATCCAAGCAGCAATGCTAGGAACACCTTGATTCACTGCGAAGACCATGTAGTAACTTGGAGGAGCAACAATTGCATTGGGAGGAGCAGTTGCAGTTATAGTATATGTCGATGCACCAAGGCCATCAGGAATGGCAGATGAAACGTCCAACTTAATCAATCTCTGACCCTGAGAAAATGAATGTGTTGAAAAAGGAGCACTTGCCATATTTACCTCAATAATTCCCACAACTGGAAGCTCAACAGAGACCTGAACGATGAAGCTGGATCCATAGTTAAGAACATCTGGAGATTTGATAATTTTAGGACGCAGATTAGCCCTATTCGTCCTGAGATACTCGGGTGAAAAGGCTTCAATTCTGAGTTCTGTAGGAAATGTTGCAGTAAAATTATAATTATAGTTAGGATTACTGCCTGCAACCAGTATCCTACCATCTGGAAGCAAAACTGCTGTTGAATGATACATTCGCGGTATGTTAGTAGGATTCAAAGTCATGAACCTCAGGTCAGGAGCTGCAGAGGGCTGATACAGAACTGGATTCAGACATGGGCTGGATGCTAAACCGAAACCCTGTGAACCAGCCTGAGCACCATTTAGAATCATTACATCCCCTGTGGGAAGCATGACCATGTCTCCCATAATCCTCACAAATGGCATGTCCTCAATTTCCCATGAAGCTGCATCATCTGTTGCCACCATTCTTCCACAACTGCCATTGGCCGAAAGAGGAATCCTTTCAAGGAAAGCACCATATCTTGCACCCCCACATATAACAATCTCCCCCTTTGCATATTCATCCTCTGGTGTCAAGGGCAACATCACAGATGATCCAGCAGAAGGGTAATTTCTAGGACCACCCTCCAGTGCAGGGTATTGTTTTAGGACAGTGTTGGCCTTATAATCATAGAGAATTGACTCAGTATTCGCAAAAATGAATAGATTGTCATTGGGTAACAAATGAACATAAGGATACAGATTGTCCAGCTGCTCATCTCCAGATTGGTCCAGAAATGGCATGGCAATGGGGTCTTTGGGACTTGGGGGATAATACTCAACACTGTGAGAATCTTTTCCTCCGACAATAATAACTCTTCCATCAGGAAGAATCTGGTTAGTTGAATACCAACGTCCTTGTTTCAGTTCGTCATCCTCCAGCTCAGTCCAGTCACAGAGCTCCTCAGGTGGACAAGGAGCAAATTTCCTGATCTTCTTGTTGCCATCCATAGCCCCTCCTGTCTGCAGCAAAGTTCCATCGGGGAGAAACTGGCCAGAAGAGCACCATGTGTCTGTAAGTATCTTCAATGGACGAATCCCATTGGTGGCAGGGTTCAAGAGCACAGAATGTGCACTACAGTCGTGCTGAAGGGCTTGGTCATTAGGATCGTCCCTGCAATTCCCTGGTGGTAAACTGATCTTGCTCTCCCCAATGTCTGTCCTGTCCAGCAACACCACTGTTCCATAATGGGTCACTGCAGTGTGCATTGATGCAATCCCTCCATTCTCGGCAAGCAATTCCCATGTTCCAGGGAGTTGGGCATCTGCAGCTCTGAAAATAAATACATTTACCAACACAACTACCTGGAATAACACTGTCGTTGCTGCCATCTTATATCTACTTGGGCAGCCTTGTCTGTCCTTCTAATTTTCAGACTTACTGGAATGAAGAGAAACTAAAGTGTACTAATTCTTAATACCCAAAATTACTATTTTGATCAGATCCCGTTAGAAGCATCTCTGCAGGCTGCAACAGATGGCATGTTTATACATCCAAATGTCCGAGATCAGTGCATTGAGCTAAAAAGTGATAAATTCAAGAAGAAAAATATAATATAAACAAGAAACCATACAAACATTTTACAGTAATAAAATTGGCATGCATTGCAATGGTTTGACACTGAGAGTACTACTCACAGAATTTTGTGCAAGTCCTATTCTGAAAGTGTCCTGTCTATCACAGACTCTTGTTGGGACAAAGCGATGGGCTTGCTACGCTGCTGTATTCCTCGCTGAGCAGTATATATTACTTCCAATGGACTAGAAAACGGCAGAAAAAGCTGATCTGCAAATACTGACAGAACCAACTGTCTATTGCGCTGCAAGAGACGAAGCCATGAAGATGCTGGGAAACAGTATGTGGGACCTGACATAGGAAGAAAAGTGACCGAAAGCGAAGTACTCATTTCTTAATGAAGTTCTGTAAGTGCGTCTAACACTAGCGGAGTGTCGAACGTTTGTTTCTATAATTCATCATCTCTCGATTATTATTGGTGCCTTCCACTGTAATATTGTGGTAAAATGACTAAGCTAAGGGGTAAAAGTAAAAAGAGGACGGAGAAGCGTAGGGAAACAGCTCTCCAAAGTTGAAAATACCCTTTCCATGTCGCTGGTAAAATGACTAAGCTAAGGGGTAAAAGTAAAAAGAGGACGGAGAAGCGTAGGAAACACCTCTCCAAAGTTGAAAATTCCCTTTCCATGTCACTGACATTGAGACTTTGAGTTTCTGTTTTATTTTCTCATCTCCAGTCAAGCTTCAAGGAAGTCACGGGAAACCAGCCATTTGTAGCGACGCTTAATTAAAATCTCAAATTTCCGTAGTTAGCCTAATACTTCATTCCTCGGATCTCATATATTTTTTAAAGTTTTCTTCATTGCTAACCCTTTATTCTTCACATTTCTTTTATATATATACACGAGAGTTACAAGAAAATTTAAGATATTTTTTCACATTACACGCCAAGTTTTGGCAATATTTTTATGGATTTTGCAAAGATGCTGAGAATAACATTTTGTTAGCTCAGGAAGGGATAAAGTTAGGGCGTGCCAGCTTCTCACACAAAGAATTGTGAGTGACAATGATCAAAAGACACCCTACATTAAGATTTTGGTAATGTTGTGTAAAAAATATTTCCAATTAAATAATCAAACTCATCATTTTGGTAATGTTGTGTAAAAAATATTTCCAATTAAATAATCAAACTCATCATTATGACACAAGAGTCAAAGGAAAAGGAAAGAAGGACAATGATGCAATAATAAAATAAAATATAAATTGAGAAAAAGAGAAGAAAGTTTTGGAAAAAAAATCAAAAACACATCACCCAACCATAAAACAAACAAAAAATAATACCCAGAAAAACATATAAGAAAAAAATAAATATATAAATATATAAGAAAAAATAAATATATATAAATATTTAATAAGATTTCAAAATATATATTAAATTAAAAGATAATATTAGATATCATATTCATATGTAAAATAAAACAATATAATAAATACATATTATATTAAAGATATATTAATAATTATAGATATAAATCATATATATAAATTAAAGTAATATATAATTATTATTAGGTATAAATAAATTAATATGGTAGAAATTAAGTAAAGAAATAAGATAAGGAATAAAAATGAAAGGAAGAAAGGAAAGGGAAGGAAGATAGAAGGGAGGCAAAGTAATTTATTAACATTTTTTTTAGGATTATTGTTGATGTACATTGAATCATTTTAATATGATTATAGAAATGATTTACATTCACCATTTTGTTGGTTGTCTTTTAACATTGGTTATTATGATTGATCTTATTAATATTTTTGTGTGTACAAAGGTTACATCAATGAATGATGAAGATATCATAGCTGAGGGGAAGAAATGAGGTGAAGATACATCACTACCTCATGGCGAGGAAAGTGAAGATGAAGCTTTGACTCAAGATGAACAAGCATGGACTCACAAGCAAAAAGACAAAAATGAAAACCTCTATTACCAAGTTTTTTCATGTTTTAATTGTAAGCCTAGCTGAGACTAAACCACCAGGCGTATGTTATTGTTCAGTACCCTTTCTCCATTAAGGGGGAGTGTTGGAAGTAATGGAGAAAGCTAAACATAGATTATTGTTACAATTATAATAGGTTTGAGACTCTAATCTTAGACCTCATATCCTAATATCTAGGGAGTGGTTGAAACCATCCCGTTGGTGTGAAAGCCTATATATTTGAGGCTCATCTGACTCAATGGAACAAGGTGGGCTTATATGAGTGTTTGTACACTCTCCAGGTATCTCACCTGGAGAGCCATTTACTTTATAGTTAACATATTCAGTTTTTATCATCTATGACTTAGTTTAAATATGATTTGAAGTAGTGATATTTCAAAGTGAAGTTCAACTTGTCTATTTTAAATGTAATTGAAAATAGTGATATGCTAAAGTGAATTTTAAGTATTAGTTCTTATAACACCAAGAAAATAACATTTATTTAAACGTTGTAAGATTGTTGTGATTGAGAATAGCAATATAAGTGAAGCTTAAGTACTAGTTCTTATAAATGTATAATTTTTATTTCTATATATTAAAAAATATAAAATAAAAGTATATAAATGTTAATTGAAAAAAAAAATAGTTGTTTTATGTGGAGATTTTTGTTCTAGATGTACTAAATTCTAGTTGACTATTCCCTTAAATCATATAAATTTTGTCATATATGGTCGGAGCTAGGTGGTAGGTTTTTTGTTGATAGTGAGACAATTTTGATATCAAGGACTGAGATTAGGATTGGGACCAGGTGTCGGTGGCAATGGTTAGATCATCTTCACTATGGGAAAATTCAACAAGCTTGAAGGGTGGGCCAATGTCTATCCCTTATCCAAAATATCATCTTTTGGAGGGGATTAGTGTACCCATTCCTCAAGATAGGTGTTTGGTTGGGGATCTTTCAGGTTTACTCCATGTTTCGGCTACCCTACCCTCTCAAAATCATTATAAGGATGTGATCCTTAGGATCTCTTCTATTGAGTTTTGGTTGAGCTTAGGAGCTCTGCATTCCTATAGGTCGTATCTTCTTTCCACTAGAGGTTTGGGGGTCTCAGAAGACTATCAGTCATAACCAACCTTTCCTAACAATCTTGGGGTCTTGGAGGGTTTTCTCCTGGGGAGTCCACATCTACCAGGGTCCTTGGGGTCTTTGCAATAGATTGAAGAAGGTTTCTCTCTATGTAATAGTATTATTGTTGAGAAATTTTGTGGGTAGGAGGCTCACCAGGGTACATTGGGTCTAAGGTCAGTTGATGGTAGGCTTTTTCAGCAGGGAGCTCATGGACCAATGCAAGTAGACCTTTTTCTCTTAGGTTGCTAGAGGTCTATAAGGTCCAAAAGAAGGAAGACACGATGTGCAAAGGTCAAAGTTGGAGAAGTAAAAATGGTTCTTGGTGAAGATGTACAATTACATAAGATCATTTAGAAGACATACCCAATAGTGGTGGGTTGAACTAAGGGTCAACATTTCAACATAAAAAACCTAATGGGTTGAATTTCACTTCTTATTATATTATTAAATTAATCTAGCTAATTTTGAATTCAATATTATTTTAATTAAAGATATTAATAAATTAAAATAAAACACAACAAAATAATAATAAATTTATTCAACTATTTTTTTAACGACTAATTCATAACAACTATTTCCTAATGGTTAAGTCTAGAACAAATGCATCCTTGCTATTTAAACATTCTGACTAACTGATTTTTTCACCTTTGTCCTGATGATGAACCACATTAGATGGTTCGAAACGTCGACCAAAAACTCATGATGTGATTAATCCGAAAGAATTTATCAAAATTAGTATGGATCACAAAAGTATAAAATCAAACCTTCAAATATTGTTAAGGGGAAGGGTCGTGGCAGAAAAATTGTTTTAGCCAAAACCATGATCAAGGTGTGTCTAGATGTGGCTTCTAGGAAACAACTCTCTATTTATGGGGCAATTAGAGTAGTAAAATCCCTAGGAAGAGTTTCCTCGTGATCGCGCAATCCTTTAACTGCAAGAGTTTGGCAAGCTAATCTAAAAAATTGTCCATGTGTAGCTTATTTAATAAAAATTGTCTAAATATTCTCCTTCTCTGTGAAACTATGGATGAGGGGATGTTGTATATAAATTATTGGAATCCTTATTTAATTTTTGGTGTTTTTGTTGTTTTGATGTTCATGGGAGATTAGGAGGCATGGCCATTGGGTGGAACACCCATACTGTAAAACTAATTCTCTCTTGGGGCTTCGAGTCCACTCTAGGTTTGGAGTTCTTTTTGGTTGAACTGAGTATGGAGTGTTCGAGAATATAGTATGGAATTTATTAGAACAATTCTCCTTATCCTTGATAAAAGATAGTGAACTTATATTAGCTTCTTATTATTCTTTGTTAGATTATTTTCATCAAACAATTATGAAGATCATAAAAGACAATGTACACAAAATATAGGCTCCAAGCTAGGAAAAAACCCTTCCAAGGGGAAAACCTAGAAAGAATCTCCTCTCTTATTATAGAATCAGATCAAATGGTAAATCCAAGACCCAAATTTGAAGACCAAATCCACTCACAATCTCCAAGTCAACCCCCCTTCCAAACCTTTCCAACAAGTCAAAGTCTTCACAAGTCTGTAACACTCTACTCCGACATTTACCCAAGCTAACTAGTCCACCAGGGTAAACATGTGACGAAGAGTTACTATGATATGATTAAGCTCCCCATGTATAGTTAAGGAAGTGGAACTTATATGACAAGGACAATCTACCCTTCAACACATGCTACATAACCTTCAAGAGACAACCAACCCTTCCAGTGACCAACCCTTGAGGAAACTTGCTTTTTCACTGCCCTAGAGCCTCAGTCATTGACATACGAAGAAAAGTGGTCGAAAGAGAAGTACTCATTTGTTAATAAAGTTTTGTAAGTGTGTCTAACACTAGTAAAGTGTTTAATGCTTTTTTATATAATTCATCATCTCTTGATTATTATTGGTGCCTTCTAGTGACAATATTGTGGTAAAATGACTAAGCTATGGGGGTAAAAATTAAAAAGAGGACGAAGAAGTGTAGGGAAACACCTCTCCAAAGTTGAAAATTATCTTTCCATGTCACTTCAGACTTTGAGTTTCTATTTTCTTTTGTCATCCCCAGTCAAGCTTCAAGGAAGTTGCGGAAACCAGCAATTTGTAGCAACGCTTAATTAAAATCTCAAATTTTCATAGTTAGCTTATTACTTCATTCCTCGGATCTCATATATTTTTAAAAAATTTCTTCATTATTAACCCTTTATTCTTCACATATCTTTTATTTATTTTTCCATAAATTCACATCTCTTTTATATATATATGAGATTTTTTTTTAAAGATATTTTTTCACTTTACAAACCAAGTTTTGGCAACATTTTTATGGATTTGGAAAAGATTCTGAGAATAACATTTTGTTAGCTCAGGAAGGGATAAAGTTATGGCGTGCTAGCTTCTCACACAAAGAATTGTGAGTGACAATGATCAAAAGACACCCTACATTAAGATTTTGGTTAATGATGTGTATTTTTATTTATTAAGTAGATATAGATATATCTATTTATATATATAGATTTATTAGTTGGTTTGTGATTCCTGTGAGATTGAGATAATATGTTTTGTCTTTTTCATAGGCCCACATTTCCAATTAAATAACCAAATTCATTATTATGACACAAGAGTCCAGGGAAGAAGAAAGACAAACAATGATAAAATATAAAATGAAAAAAAAAAGAAAGTTCAGGGAAAAACTAAAAGCACAAAAACCAGCAATAAAACAAAACCCAAAAAAATATAAGAAAAAATATAAATTATATTAATTTTTATATATATATAAATATTTAATTAATTAAATTAAATTAATAAATTACCAAATATATATTAAATTGAAATAATTATATAAATATCATATTCATATGTAAAATAAGGCAATATAATAAATAGATATTATATATTATATTAAGATATATTAATAATAATTGATATAAATAAAGTAATATCTAAGTATTATTAGGTATAAATAAATTAATACGGTAGAAATTGATTAAAAGAAATAAAATAAGGAATAAAAATAAAAGGAAGAAAGCAAAGGGAAGGAAGATGGGAGGCAACTTAATTTATTAACAATTTTTTTTAGGATTATTGTGGATGTAAATTCAATCATTTTAATATGATTATAGAAATGATTTATATTCACCATTTTGTTAGTTGCTTTTTTAACATTGGTTATTATGATTGATATATGACATAATTTAAATATGATTTAAAGTAGTGATATTTCAAAGTGAAGTTCAACTTATCTATTTTAAATGTAATTGAAAATAAAGATATGCTAAAGTGAATTTTAGGTATTAGTACTTATAACAACAAGAAAATAACATTTATTTAAACATTGCAATATCGCTGTGATTCATAATATTGATATAGTAAAGTGGAGTTTAAGTACTAGTTGTTATAAGATTAAGAAAATAACATTTGTTTGTACTCCACAATACTATGTTTTCTAAAGAGTTGCTATTATGTTAAAGATGTTAAGGTATTAGTCATATGTTAAAAAATTCCTACTAATAGATAATAACATTTTGAATTTTGTAATATTATATTTTATAAATAGTTATTATTATATTGTGGATGTTAATATTTTATTATATACTAGAATTTTTTCATT
The DNA here is from genome assembly GCA_000404065.3 of Pinus taeda. Classification (NCBI taxonomy): domain Eukaryota; kingdom Viridiplantae; phylum Streptophyta; class Pinopsida; order Pinales; family Pinaceae; genus Pinus; species Pinus taeda. Next base: position 18,028 of record APFE031039130.1, read on the forward strand.
ACGATTTTTATTGATCCAAAGTGGGTTTATATGATTATTATGTTGCTTTATCATTTATTTACAATGGTGAAAATAGAATTCGAGATTTAGAAGGATGATCTAGATTGGATCATTATATTGTTTGTCATCCACCTCAAAGCTTTCACAACAGAAAAAGTGGAAGAATCAACTCACAAGACCATTTTTACCAACTAGACCTACTTTGGTAAATTGGGGTCTGAAACCTTATGTGAGCATTTTGATACATCAAACAACATTTTTTGGGGGTAAAAAATAGCCTCATTAGTGTTGCACATTTCCCCCCATTCTTCACATACAAACCTTTCCAATTTCCTTAATCAAATCTTGTATGCAAAATATATGCCACTTAGAAGTTGACATTCTTGTTTCGACCACCATAATTTAAGAGGATGCCATGTCAACCCCATTACTCAAAGAAAAGAGGATACCCATGTGATCATGATAAATAAGACTCCAGAAGAGTCTATATTGTAACCTTGGTTAAGAGTTAAGAGAGACAAACTTAACCACTAGTAGGCTATTGGGTTATGTTATAACTAGGTCACTGGGAGGAAAAGGGGTTCTGATTCGGATTTAAATAGGAACACAATAAAACACAGAGATAACCATATACACAAAGATGCAGCGGAAATAATGCTTCATTTCATTAATGGAAAATACTGAAATATGCTTACAACCAGAAATGGAAATAAACCAGCTAAGACGATGGTAGCTTATCTCTCAGAAGAGATGTGGTCGCTACATGCCTCTGAACCATGTTACAATGAGGCTTGAAGGCCTATTTATTGTTGAGAAACAACGAAAAACCCTTCACATTCCAAAACCTAACCCTAGAAGATGAAACGCCAAATTGTGGACCCTGTTTTGGGTAAATTGGTACATCAATTTCCCGGGGTTGTAACTTTGGCATACGATCTCCGTTTGATGCGTACAATAGCTCGTTAGAAAGATCTATCCGAGCACTACCACTTTGTGAGGCAACATCATCCATGGACTCATGTTGCCCCAGATTCCAAAAAAACGTCGTTTAGGGCCTCAAAACGGCTCCGTAAGTTTAGGACCTGAAAAACTGTTAAAAATAGTAAGTTGTGCTACAATTAAGGAAACTGAAAAGACTAAAAGAGACAGTTGTGGGGGTCCAAATGGGATAGGTGGGTGGCCACCAACATCCACCTGGATCATTCCTCCCCCCTTAGGAAGCAATGGTCCCCATTGCATTGAGTTCCTCCCTGAGATGAGGAAGCTTCTGCTGAATTGGGTCTTTGGTGAGCTGTTCTGCAATCTCTGATGTGACCAGAAATGGTGGGAAGCATGGTCGACGATGGTCCACATTGAACACATGGTGCAAGTGAAGGAATGGAGGAATGTTGTGCTTCAAAGCATTGTTGCCCGTAGCCTTGGTATTGGTGTAAGGACCATGTCGGAGTGGTCGGAGCTTCTGATGGGCTCTTGTAAGGCATTCTTTCTGCAAATATAACCAAACTTTGTCGCCCACCTGAAACTTATGTGGTGCCCCTGTGGGTGAGGAGAAGTTGTTCCTGTGTTCTGTCATGACCGTATCCCTTTGCTGTTGTTGCTGCATGGAGAAACCCTTTGCGGGGGTCATGGATGTAGCAACGATCTTCCCTTTACTTTGGGAGTGAACCAAACAGGAAATAAATTTCCTAGTCTAGGAGATGAGCTTGCTTCCTTTCTTAGCAGAGATCAAAGAGGTGGCAGTAGGTGGGGCTACCTCCGGTATCCTATATAATGAATTATCCAAAGAAATAATGATAGCGCGAGGCCTTGACTCATACACAGCATGTCACTTCCATAAGTATGGTTGGCCTAATAGTACATCACAAACATCCAGAGGCGTAACATCACACAATACCTCATCTGTGAAGGGCTTGATGCTATAGGGAAGGCGAGACTGCTGACGAACTTTGAGATCTCGTCCTTCATGAAGCCACCCGATACTGTATGGCTGTGGGTGTGGTGTAGTTGGTAGGCCCAACTGCTTCACGACCTCTGCTGAAACGAGGTTCTTCTGGCTCCCACTATCAACAATGAATTGTAGCGGTCAACCCTTCACCCACATTTGTGAGTGGAAAAGACGCTCCCCCTCCTCTGGGTCTTCAGGCTCATTCTTCTGGATCTTGGTGGTGGCAACAGTGGCGCTGGGCTCCACATCAATGATCTGCTTCCCTTTGCCATTCCCCTTATCGGGTTCTGACTCAGGGTTGGAACATGCATCTGATTCGGAAGCCTTCAACTCAGCCACCAGTGACTGCTTAGTCCGACACTCACTTGTGTTATGAGTGTGACTCTTGTGGAACTCACACCACTTTCCCGTGTCCTTCTTCAGATTTGTGGTCTTGTTCTTTTCTTGCATCTTCGACGAGTTGTCTTGGGTCACCCCACCTTGGCTTTGTCCTTTGGGTTTTGGATTTGTAGATCCAAAGTCTCACTTCTTATGTTTGAACTTTTGCTCGATTTTGACAGCGTATTGGTATGCTGTGCCAAGTGAGGAGATGTTCAAGAACTCTATCTCTTCCTGGATGTATCTGTGTAGGCAGTCGCGGTATTTGAGTACCAGATGCAGCTCAGAATCTTTGATACCCAACTGTGTGTGAAGGGTATGAAAAATGTTTGTGAACTCCGGCACATCTTGGT
>APFE031039130.1:22670-50780 GCA_000404065.3 Pinus taeda
ATGGGGATTTCAAAATTAACTTGTACCTTAAACGGTGTGGCATTTCCAGAGTAGCTGTTGGAAGCCGATGCGTCGCCTCTGGGTAGCCACTGAAGGATCTGGGCAAAGTTGTCCATCATCGCGTTCCGTTGTCACTCGAGGGCTTCGATAGGATCTCCTACCCCCTCGTCTTTCTTCTCATCTGCCATGGGAGGCCGTCGGGATTTGCGAGGCTGGTCTTGCAAAGGTTTGACCAGTTCAAGCCCCAACTCCTTATATCCCGACCTCGTTGGGGACATGTAAAGAAAAACAGAGAAAAAGCATACCACTCTGATAGCACTGATCCGGATTTAAACAAGAACGCAATAAAATACAAAGATAACCATATACACAAAGATGCAGCAGAAATAATACTTCATTTCATTAATGGAAGATACTGAAATATGCTTACAACTAGAAATGGAAATAAACCAGCTAGGGCAATGGTAGCTTATCCCTGAGAAGAGATGTGGTCGCTACATGCCTCTGAACTTTGTTACAATGAGGCTCAAAGTCCTTTTTATTGTTGAGAAACAATGGAAAACCCTTCACATTCCAAAACTTAACCCTAGAAGATGAAATGCCAAATTGTGGGCCCCGTTTTGGGTAAATTGGTATATCAATTTCCTGGGGTTGTAACTTTGGCATACAATCTTCGTTTGACGCGTACAATAGCTTGTTAGAAAGATCTATCCGAGCACTACCACTTTGGGAGGCAACATTGGTCCATGGATCCATGTTGCTCCAGATTTCCAAAAAAACGTCGTTTAGGGCCTCAAAACGACTCTATAAGTTTAGGACTCGAAAAACTGCTAAAAATAGTAAGTTGTGCTACAATTAAGGAAACTGAAAAGACTGAAAGAGACAGTTGTGGGGGTCCAAATGGTATAGGTGGGTGGCCACCAACATCCACCTAGATCAGGTTCCATTCTTTTTGAGTGCATATGTTCCATAAATGAGCAGAGTAGCCAAGAGGGATAAGGAGAGAGCACACAAAGAGGATTTGTACATTGTAGTATCCCATAGGTCATAGGAACTACCGCTTTACCCTCATAACCATTTTCTATTTAGAGAAAGAAAGCAAAGTAACTTCACCTTCTAGCTGGGTTTTCTCCCAGAAGGGTTTCTCAAGTTAAATCTTGTGTTAATATTGGTTTGTTAATTTTTTTTGTTGTTCTCTAGTTTCTACATATTTATAATCTACATGCATACACATTAAACAATAATTTACAAATCTAGGGATCTAAAGAGAAATAAATCCTCATAGTGTAGATTTTGGATTTTTAAGTATAGTTTTATTAGATATATTGTAATGAACCATCCAATGGAACATCCATGATAGATTATGAATCAAACGATTACATTTTGTTGGACTTTGAAAACTGCATTGAACAACAAAAACACAAAATCCTTATGTTCAGGGATAAACAAGTGGAATTTTTGGGTCTTAGACCTCAAGAAAAATTGTTTTTGAGGTCCTTAATACAATGAATCAACTAAGTCCTAGTGATGATTCGTTTTCACTAAAGTGTTGGTATGTGGAAGTTATCCCCTTAACAAAGTAATGGTCCAGTTATTCCCAACAAGTCATATGGAAGCCACAATAGTGCACCATGATTCATCCACATGGAGTTAATAACGTATGAGATCCATTAGACTTCTATATTCTTTAGAGAATAAAATTACCTAACCATAATAACCAAGATGAGGCATTAAAACCCTACCTGAAAGGGGGAAATGATTAAACTCCTTTTATAAACCCTACTTGAAAGGGGAAATGATTAAACTCCTTTTATAAACCTTACCTGAAAAGGGGAAATGATTAAACTCCTTTTATAATAGTTGCATGTTCTATAACAAGAAAAATCATTATATAGGATAATATAACAAACCATAGTACCTGATAACTCCACAACTAATTTTAAGATCTTTATATTTTCATTGGATTCTCACTTCATAGAGAATAAAGGTACAATTCTTCATATTTTTATTAGTTTTTTTTACATTAAATCTTTGAACAAATATTGTAATAATGAATGTTTATTTTATATATATATATATATATATATATATGGATGTGGTTCACGAACTTTGGAGATCGATGGCTGCTACATCCACAAAAACGATTTCTAGCACATCTCGAAGGCATCAATCTCGGTGACTCATATCATAGCCTAACCTCGAGGGTGTTGAGGAGAATGACCTCGTGACCTCTCATAGTGAGGTGCTTGTGCGACAGGTATCGACCAATAAGCTAACCCGGGATTAGAATTACATATATATGTTATCATAATTTAATTTTTATTTTTCAATAAATATTATTTTCTTATTTACTATTAAAATTGTTAATAATATAAATAAAAAATATTTTTATTATTATTAAAATGCCAATTAGCCTAACTTATAGACGAAATAGCGTTTTTCACTGAAATTCACCAAAATCTGACAATCTAATTTCAATATTTTTTGTTGCTTAAAATGCATAAATGGATTCAACACCATCAAAAACCCTTGGGGCACTCGAATTATGCAAATTAAACAATTTAAACTCAAGTTTTTAAAAATCTTTCAGATTTTTATTAAAATTAACTAGAAAAAAATGTCATGAAAAAATCATTTCTTCTATAAAAATTAGACTAAACCTCTCTATATATTTTATCTCATCGCTAAATACTAAACCATAATTTTACTAAAATATACATAATTATAATTCAATTAAATATAGTTTTAATAATTATTATCATACTTTACTCAAATAAAATTATAATGTTTAAATAAATATAAACATTTATGTTTCTAATAATTATAAATAATTAAATAAACTATAATTTCACATAAAATGCACATAGTTAACCATTCAATTAAATATTGTTTTAATAATAATCATATTCTTATCCAAACACGCTTAATTTCTAAATATAAGCCCATGATGACCAAATAAATACAAACATGGATTTATTTTTATTTTCAATAAGTATGTGTAACTTTGTGTTATATGGTCACTAAATAATAAACAATACTCGAATACAAAATGGACATAGCTACTAATTCAATTAAGTATTGTTCTGATCGTGGTTTCATTGAAATTGACAATGACTCTCATATAGTTTACTGACATGAGAGGTAATAATATCATAATATTTTATTTATTTTTGGTGGGAGCAGTGAGATTCTATTGTCATTATATATATATTATATTATGATTATTGTCGTAATAAAAAATAAAAAAAATTAATAATTTTATATATAGTTTATTTCTATATATTAATTTTGTAAATTGTAAAATTAAAATTGAAAATTTTATATTAAAAAAGTTAAAAAATATATTTAAATAATACAATTTGTGTACGTATTATAAAATATAAAATTGATAAATCATCTGTTGAAACAAAACAATTATAAATTTAGTCTGAGTTTTTTTTCTAATATCTTTTTATTATAAATTTTTATTATTTTTTTATGAATATTTATTATTTTTTTATTGATAATAATTTTTTTGTAAGTTTAAAAATCGATTTATTAAATAAAAAAATGAATTACACCATATTATATTATATTAATTTTTTTTTAAGTATATTAGATACAACAATATATTTTCTTTTTTCTTAGATTTAGGTTCCAAGATTGTATCTTTGGCTTTTCTTTCTTGTTTTTCTTTTTCTGAACGTTTATCCATCCTCAGAGATTATCAAAAATAAATGGAGATGAAACAACTATTTCATTTTTTTGAGATGTTTCCATTGCCAAGTGCTTTGACATATTTGTTGGTTCCTTGTCACTATATGAATGGTCTGATTTGTGTGTGTGTTTTTTCCCACTCTTTGAATATACCAAATCATGGTTGGATCTTGTACCATATTGATCGAAGCGTGAGCTTCCTCTCTTAAGGGTTGAGATGGTGTATCATGAGTTTGAGTTGAGTTTGCAGGAACAATGTTGGCATTAGGTGACTTCTAATTCTGTCTATTATTCATCCCATGAACCATGATGGACTTGGATCCTTTCAGTGCTTTTGGATCTTGCCATCCATGAATTTTCTTATTGGAATCTTAGTGCAAAGAGCACTAGTATTGGAATCTCAGTGCAAAGAGCACTAGGAGAAGAACACTAGTATTGGGTGTAGATTTGTCATCTCAAGATACTTTGTTAAAATATATTGGAGGTTTACATAGTTATCTAAGGCACACTATTCTCATGTTTAATCACACAAATTTAGATGAAGTTTGTGTATAAGCTACACATCTAGAAGAAAGAGGAAAACATATTTCCGATGAGGAAAGTGAGGATTCCTTTGAATCTAGAGAAAAGGGAAAAGGTAAGTTTAAGGGAAACGGGAAAAGGTAAGTTTAAGGGAAAAGGGAAGAAGAATGCTTCTATCAAAATGGAATAATAAAAACTCACATGCAAACATTGTTTGAAAGATGGCCATGATGAAGACCATTGTTGGAAACTTCATCCAGAAATGAGACCCAACAAGCTTAAAAACAAAGAGAAGGAGAAAACAACTGCAATTATAGAACATGACTTAGGTTTTGATTTCGGAGATGAAACCAAGATTACAACTATGGGTTTGAAAGGTAAGAACATAGAAAACACTAGTTCTTCAAGTTGTTCCAATGATACTCAAGATGATGAAACAAGAATTGAACTTTTCCACATTAGAGTTGTTTCAAAGTATACTAAAATTGACACACTATTTGATAGTGGGTCACAAGAAAATATGATTTCTAAAGACTCAGTCAAGAAGTTAAATCTAGAAACCCTTCCACATCCAAGACCCTATCCTTTAGGTTGGATATTTAAGAATGAAAATTTGTAGGTGACAAGGAAGTTTATCCTTAGATTTGAAATCACTGCAAACTTTCTTGACGAAGTTGAATTTGATGTAGTTTCGCTTGAGATTTATGGTATTGTTTTGGGAAGCCCATATCTTTATGATAGGAGGGAAACCTTTCATCACCATGAGAATAAGTATCACTTGTTCAAGAATGGAATTGAGTATATAGTTAGAGCGCATCATAAGAAGATGAGTTTGTCTCTTATGCGTGCTCGACAAATGAAGAGAATTGTGAATGCAAGTCAAAAAATTTCTTTCTTGATGTTAAAACATTAAGATGCTGTGCATGAGGCCTTTCAAGGAAATGCATCAAATGAAAAATTTGATTTCATTAAGGTTTCTAACGGTTGTGATAATTTATTTCAGGGTTCTAACATGTTTCCTCCTAAAAGAGGTAAACAAGATGAGGAAAAATTACATCAGCATACATCATTGTTGAACAGTGACAGGAACAATATGCCAATGCTAAAGAGTGCAAGGGTCAAAGAGAAAGTGTCAAATAAATTTGACAAAGAGGAAATTAGTTCCACAAGTTCTTCTTAGGGGTTTCAAAATGGTGCATGGTGATGGTGAACACACTTGGTCAAGAGTCTAGCCAAGCACAAGGCAAGATAAGCTAAGCGTCATCTTGTTGATAGTGTACAAGGTGAGAAGAATTTTAAGTTGTTTAAGTTTCCTTTTATTGATGACCAAGGAAGGAATATGTTTGTTCCTTCAAGGACAGTTTGTTGTTCTGCAAATCCTAGGAAATTGCAACAAGATGGTATCTACAACAAGACAGGGTCTCTAGAATCAAGGAAAAAGACTAGTTTTCATGAAAAGCTCAAATTGTTGAATTCATGCAAATTCTAGTGGGTTGAGACTGGAAGGGTGAGGGGGTTGTACCCTCATCTAATTTTTAAGTAATAAAGAGCTTTTAGGGTCCAAAATCTTCTAGTGGGGAGGAGTGATCCGGCCGATAAAAAATATGCTCAAAAATGAAAGTTGTCGGAATGGCTGAAAAATGGAATGAATGGATAGATCTTGGAAATCTGAATCCAACACAATTAGTTTTGTTCAAAACGGACGCCGTATGCTCCCAGAAAAGCATTCTGATCATTTTTTGAAACAATGAAAATTTCAAATGGCAGTGTGCAAGGTTGCTTAGTAAAAAATTCATACAACTGACTAGGCCTGCTAACATGACATGGTTACTGGGCTCCATTGGTCAATATATGCTTTACACTTGGTAGGATTTCACTAGCTGTGAGTTGGTCAATTTTTATTGGTGGTCGACTTGGTTGAAGTGGACCAACCAAAGGCTGCCACATGGCTTAACTAGAGTTTGCAATGCGGCACCTTAGTAGCCACTAAAAATTTGGTTAATGTCGAATTGCATCTCACAAGAGTCAAACACATGACCTCCTGCAAGCTAAGCGCATCCCTCACCAACCACGCTCTGATGAATATTGTTAAAGTTACCCAAACAAATGTTATTTAACATTTAACATGGTGCATTTAGCATGTGGGGTCGAGATAAGGCCTAGCCCCTGGCTACCCTAGTGCCACAAGACCGTAGGTGGGGGGTCAAGGGCTAGACCCTAGCCCAGCCCCGTGAACAATGCCATATCCTGTGGCATAAACAAACCATGACAATTAGCAGTGAGCGTCGAGCGAAGAAATTAAGGGGCCAGCCCCAGGTCCCATGGGAAGCCACACGACCACTTGCATAGAGAACAAAGGTAGTCAGTGGGGGGCTAGCCCCAGGTCCTATGGAGATCCACATGACTAAGGGTGTGTGCTAACCAATAGAGCCCCAGAAACGTGACCTTCAACTCGGTCCTATGCAACTACGTGTCTGAAATTTTCAGGATTGGGGCTTAAAGGCGCCCTTATTCGTCCTACAAATTCACCCACCAAGCGGGAATTATGCCAGGTTTATCGTGATGGTTTTGCATTTGGGGCACACGAGCTAGGTTTTTGCCGAATTGTAGGATGTTTAGTTGTAGAGTTTGGGAAAAGAGAGAAAGAGGCATAACTTTCTCAGTTTTTCGTCTTTTTGGGAGCAGAAAGAGGCTAGACAAGGGTTTTTGATAGCTTTAGATCCATTGGAGCTATTATTGAAGCCATTTGAGCACTGTAACTTGATGTAATAACTATTTTCATGATCATAATGATATAGGCCGAACTATTGGAAGTTGGACCAAGAGACATAGCCAGGAGGGGTGAACTCCTTCATCACTTGTTGTTTTGTGTTCACTGATATGATGGTATTGTCTACAATATTCTACAATTTCTGAAGTTTAAATTCATGTTTATGTGTTTATGAATTTGACATAAGAACTTTAAAAACTCAAATTTAATCACTTGCAATTTTACATAAACCTCAAGTAGTTTCATATATGGACATAAAGTGATTTTTAGAGGTATTTTCTAATATGTAGTCAAATTAAGGGTATTGTTTAGTATGCCACAAACGCACGTGCTATGTCAAAGGTTCATTGAGTGAAGTCCCCATGGCAAAGATAAACCTTGCGAATATTGGTAGGCACTCTATAGGTGGCTAGGTCGCTGACAAGTCCTGCACCGAAAAGTTGTATTTTCATAATCTACTGGCTGGGAAAAACCTTATCTCCCTAGTCGAGGATAATTTTTTTTTTGGAAATCCTTTACTGAGATCCACTTTGACACATATGCGAACAAATGTGATATTTCATTGAGAAATCCTTTTAGAGTCGACTTTGATGAAGAGACCTAGCTAATTTCCTGCATCTTCTAAGATAGCTGGATGTGTCACATGGATGGGAAAATTGGTAAGCCCTACCAATACTAGAGTTTCCAGATTCAACACAGAGAGTGGATTGAAATTCGAGAACCAAGGTTGAAGGAAAAGACCACACTGACCCGAAAACTAGGGTTCTTGATAAAAAAAACCTTATGTCGGTTCTCTAACTTACAAAAAAACACAATAAAAGATCATTTAGAGAAAAAATAGATCCCAACATCCTAAGACCAATTTTGGTGCACCCACTCATTAAGAGATGATAATGAAGGCCAACAATCATTTAAACAACATATAACTGCTTCCATTTCATAATATGTAGCTATGAATATCCATGGAATATTATCCACTTCGAGGGAAAGGGTTCTAGTTGTCTTCTCCATCACAAATGTAGATCCAAAAAGCTCTTTAGGGTTTTGAAAAGGCAACCTTGGGTTTAGAACACCCTTAAATGATCTAGGTGGGGCTAAGGTGGATGCACTTCCCTCTCTGTCTCCACCTTGATACAATGTGAATCATGGCATCCTTGGATATGATGTATTCATTGAGGGGATTTTGATCTTGAAGTTGTCGCCCTTCATGAATGAGCCAAACACATACATGAGGAATGTGCACCTTCTCTTGTATCCCCATCACAAGAGAAAAGACAAGATCTGAGTTTGTAACCTGTAATAAAAACGATCCCCTTGAGATTGGTTTCACCATAATCAGGAAATTCTCCAAATCTAGATCACACGGTTGGTAAAATTCCTCCATGCTTCCGAGTCGATTCTAGACCACAAAGTTATAAGAAGTTGCATTGAAGGTGGCTGTTTTGAGGCCCTTCAAACCCTCCTGCACCATAATTGATCCAAGTGGATATTAGTGGCCACCTGCCTATTCTACCTGGACCCCCAACACTGTCTCTTTCAGTTCTTCGGTTTCCTTAATTGTAGCACAATTTACTATTTTTGGCGGTTTTTTGGGCCCTAAACTTCTCGAGTCATTTTGAGGCCCTAAACGACGTTTTTTGGGAAAACGGAGAGTCTGGAAATGTCCCGAAATAACCATTTTGATTTATTTTGACCTTCTCTTCAAGATCTTCGAAACGAGGTATTCTGATAACCAAACAGAGATCATATACCAAAGTTACGACCCTGGGAAGTTGATGTACCAATTTACCCAAACGAGGCCTACAATTTTGACGCTTCATCTCCTAGGGTTAGGTTTTTGGATGTTTAAGGTTTTCCATTGTTTCTTAATAATAAACAAGCCTTTGAGCCTCATTATAACACGGTTCAGAGGCATGTATCTACCACATCTCTCCTCAAAGATAAGCTAACATCGCTCGAGCTATCTTATTTCCATTCCATTTATAAGCATAGTTCAATATTTTTCCATTAATGAAATGAAGTGTTTTCTGTCGCATCTTTGTGTTTATGATTATATCTTTAAGTTGATGGTTCCTTTTTAAGTTTGGATCAATGGTATTAGAGAGGTCTTCTATTTTTTTTTTCTTTGCATGTCCTCGACGAGGTCAGGGTATAAGGAATTAGGGCTCAATCTTGTTGAACCATTGCAGGATCACCCTCGCGAAACCCGATGACCTCCCATGCGGAAGAAAAGAAAAACAATGAGGCAGGAGATCCTTTCAAAATTTTGCTCGATGATGGATAATTTTGCCCAGATCCTTCGAATACTACCCACAGGCTATGCATCTTCATCCAACAACCACTTTGGAGGTGCCACTCCTTTTAAGGTACAAGTTAACTTCAATATTCCCATATTTGAAGGCCTAATAGATGAAAACGTCATAGATAAATGGTTAAATCTATTCGAAGGATATTTTTCAGTTCATGAATTTTCCAATCGGGAAAATATTATGTTTGCACTTCTCAAAGCCACCCCACAAGTCAAGGACTGGTGGGAAACCTACTATGAATAAAAGGACGAGAGTGAACCCTCACTATTTTTAGCTGCACCCACATGGAGTTCTTTCCGAGACGCCATCAAGGAACAATATTACCCTATTGGGAGCTATGAAGATAAATACATAAAGTGGACCACGCTACGACAGGGAAGGGACCAAGGATACTGAGCGACATTTCTTGCTCAAGTACCGTGGTTGTCTGCACAAGTACATCCAGGACGAGATGGAGTTCCTGGACATTTCCTCGTTGGACACGATGTATCGGTACGCTGTAAAGATTGAGCAAAATTTTAAACAAAAGAAGGGGGGCTTTGAAGCTACTAATCCAAAGCAAGGAAAAGGTGCCCTTAAACCAAAAAACAAGGGACCAAGCCAAGGTGGGGCTACGCAGGACAACCCTCCAAAGCCACACGAAAAGAACAACACCACAAAGACAAAGAAGGACACGGAAAAATGGTGTGAGTTCCATAAGAGATCCACTAACAATACAAGTGAGTGTCAGGCCAAGCAGTCACTGGTGGCCAAATTGAAGGCTTCCAAATCAGACGCAAGTTTCGACTCTGAATCAAAACCTGATAAGGGGTTTGACAAAGGGAAGCAGATCATTGATGCAGAGCCCAGTGCCGCTGTGGCCACCACAAAGATCCAGAAAATTGAGCCTGAAGATCTAGAGGAGGGGGAATGCCTCTTCCACTCATAGATGTGGGTGAAGGGTTCTCCGCTACATTTCATTGTCAATAGTGGGAGACCAAAAAACCTCATTTCAACAGAAGTTGTGAAGCAGTTGGGCCTAAAGACTACAACACATCCACAATTGTACACCATTGGGTGGCTTCACTAAGGATGAGATCTTCGCGTCAGCCAACAGTGCCACCTTTCCTATAGCATCAAGCCCTTCACATATGAGGTATTGTGTGATGTTTCTGCTCTTGAAGTTTTTGATGTATTGTTAGGACAACCAAAATTATGGAAACAACATGCTGTATATGAGTCTAGACCTTTCTTTGTGATTATTACTTTGGCTAATAAGTTTTACAGGATACCAGAGGTAGCCCCACCTACCACCATCTCTTTGATCACTGCAAAGCAATGTAGTAAGATCATTTCCTAGACCAAGAAATTCGTTTTCCTTATGATTTTACCCCAAGGCAAAAAGAAGGTTGTGGCACGACTTCCAAGTAGGGTTCCTTTGCACAACTGAAACAGTTGGACAAGGTTGTGCAGGAGTAAAGGGACATTTCCACTCACCCACAGGGGTACCTTTGAACTATCAGGTAAAGCACTCCATCGATCTGACCCCAGGCGCGCCGCAGCCCAATGGATCGATCTATCGACGCTCTATTCTGGAGAACGATGAGATCAAGAGGCATATTCAGGAACTATTACAAAAATGGGACATCAGGCCAAGCTCATCACCCTGTGGGAGCCCAATTGTATTGGTACAAAAGAAGGATGTGACCTGCAGACTTTGTATTGAATATCTGGCGTTGAACAAGATCACTATCCAGAATAGGTACCCAATCTCGCAGATTTATGACCTCTGGACTAGCTCAAGGGGGTCAAATATTTCAGTAAGATTGACTTGAAGTCAGGTTATCACCAAGTGCTTATTGAAACCTCCGATGTGTGGAAGACTTCCTTCAAATCCAAGGAGGGCCTTTTCAAATGGTTGGTCATGCCGTTCGGATTGATGAACGCCCCTGCAACCTTCATGAGACTGATGGACGACATCTTGCAGCCCTTCACCAATGCATCCATGGTGGTGTATCTAGATGACATATTTATCTTCAACCAGAGTTGAGAAGAACACCTTCACCATATTCGGTAGGTCCTTTAAACTCTTTGACAACACAAGCTGTGTGCTAACTTGGATAAATGCACCTTTGGCCTGACCCAGGTTCAATATCCAGGGTACATCATTGATGAGGAGGGTGTACATGTCTACCATCCAAGATACAAGTCATTCAATATTGGTCAACCCTAACCACTCTAACAGAGCTCCGCAACTTCTGGGTCTTGCCAATTTCTATTGCAGGTTTGTGTTGGGGTTCTCTCATATCACTTGGCCTTAAAGTCAAGTCACCAAGGGCAGAATGAAAGAAAAGTTATTTTGGTGGGAAACCCAACAACAAGCATTCTCTGAGTTGAAGAATCGCCTCTAATCTGCACCAGTGCTCACATCACCAGACCTGCAACAACCATTTGAGATTGAGAAAGATGCCTCTAACTATGCTATTGGGGCAGTTCTTACTCAACATGAGCATCTAGTGGCTTACCATAGTGAGACACTTTCAGACACAGTCTGAAAGTACCCCACTTATGACAAAGAAATTTATTCCATTGTATAGGCCTATCATCAATGGAAGCATTACATTCTGGGGAAGGAGACAGTCATCCACATAGACCATCGATCTCTACAATTCATACAAACACAAGTGAAGTTGCAGAACAATCGCCATTAGAAATGGTCCACCTATTTGCAACAGTTCCATTTGAACATTAATTATAAGAAGGGAAACACCAATAATGTCACTGATTGCCTCAGCAGACCACCGGTCATGGCGTTGATCACTGGGCTCGACTCTTATGGGCGCGAGACATTGGGGTGGCCGCATGTTTACAAGAGCGATCCAGAATTTGATAGCATATACCAGACATTCCTGGAAGGGGAGAAAGTTCCAAATTTTCACCTTCAGGATGCACTATTATGCCACTTGGGAGACATATGTTTTCCTTCAAGGGAGCGTGCCAAGATTTGGGAGACGCACTACAATTGGGTCGCTGGACATTGCAAAGTAGAGAAAAAAGTGGTGATATTGCAAAATTATTTCTATTGGCCGAAACTTTGTCAGGATGTTGGGAAGTACATTAGATCCTGCACTGCTTGCACCATTGCCAAACCAACCATCAAGAAGCAAGGCTTGTATACTCCTCTACCTACTCCTAGCTAGCCTTGGGAATCTGTCTCCATGGATTATATGTCGGGCCTTCCTTCTACTAAGCATGAAAACAATTGTGTTTTTGTGGTCATTGGCAAATTGTCTAACATGGCCATCATGGCGGCCTGCAAGAAGAGTATCTCAGTAGAGGCCACTGCTAAGCTCTTCTTTGAGCGAGTGTGGGTACACTTTGGGATCTCACAGTCCATTATCTCAGATCAGGATAACGGATTCCTGAGTGCATTTTGGTCAAGTCTCTAGTTGAAGCTAGATACAAAACTCATTAAGTCAATGGCTTTCCATCCTCAAACTGATGGCCAAACAAAGGTTGTCAACAAAATGATTGTACACATTCTACGCATGTACACTTCAAAGCATCCACGCACATGGGATGAAAATCTCCCCTATGTCCAACACAGCTACAACAGAGCTCTCCACAGCTCAACAGGCCACAACCCCTTTTAGGTAGGGCTGGGATTTCAACCATTATGCCCCATTGATGTGGCCATACCATTTAGAGCCACTCAGGTAGATTCGACTCACGTTCAACACATTTGCCGACAGGTCCATGATATATTTGATAGATCCAATGCTAAGTACAAGCAGTGTCATGATCAAAATCGAGTGATGCACAAGTTCTAGGTAGGTGACAAAATTTGGCTTCATTTGTAGAAAGAGCGACTTGCTGTGCCCCACCGCAAGCTTCGCCCGCTCTAATATGGGCCATACACCATCACCAAGGCCATTGGTGAAATGCCTTTGAGCTTAGCATCCCACCATTCCTTGGTCTACACCCAATGTTCAATGTATATCGCCTTCGGCCATAGTTCCCACCATTGTTGGACCATCTGACATTGCAGAACAACTCACACCAATAGAGCTAAACCCAGACTGCATGGAACAAGCCACCACTAATCGGATCATGGACACACAGAACAAGAACACTTGCTAATAGAAGATACATCTATATTGGGTTATCAAAGCTGGCCAACTCCTTCACCAAGGCAAGTGGCTCACCAGGGACCAAGTTCAACAGAGGTTTCCCCATCTCATGGAGGCACTCAACGCAATGGGGACCATTGCTTCCTAAGGGGGAAGGAATGATCTAGGTGGATATTGGTGGCCACCTGCCTATTCCACTTGGATCCCCAACACTGTCTCTTTCAATTTTTCAGTTTCCTTAATTGTAGCATAGTTTACTATTTTTGGCAGTTTCTTAGGCCCTCAACTTCCGGAGTCGTTTTGAGGCCCTAAAGGAAGTTTTTAGGGAGAATGGAGAGACTAAAAGCGTCCCAAACTAGCTCGCCCATTTGTTTTCAACCTTCTCTTCAAGATCTTCAAAATGAGGTATTATGATACCCAAACGAAGATCGTATGCCAAAGTTACGACCCTGGGAAGTTGATGTACCAATTTACCCAAACGGGGCCCACAATTTTGGCACTTCATCTCCTAGCGTTAGGTTTTTGAATGTTTAGGGTTTTCCATTGTTTCTCAATAATAAATAGGCCTTTGAGCCTCATTGTAACACAGTTCAGAGGCATGTAACTCTCAAATCTCTCCTTAGAGATAAACTAACATCGCCCTAGCTATCTTATTTCCATTCTGTTTGTAAGCATAGTTCAACATTTTTCCATTAATGAAATGAAGTGTTTTTCTACCACATCTCTATATTTATGATTATATCTGCAAGTTGTTGCATTCCTATTTAAGTTCAGATCAATAGTTTCCTAAACCCACGTTAACAGATTCGATGATCCACTATTTAGCTCTAACAAATCCATTGAACCCTGCATTCCCAATCACTTTAGAGGTGACCATTCTTAGAGACCAAATAAAACAATTTCAAACAATTGTGATGTAATATTATAGTTAGTTCTTAAAAGTTTAAATAAAATTGTTATTAAGTGAAATATTAAATTAATAGATAGAATATTTTATTTATGAAATAAACAATTTATCTTCATCTATTTTATAAAAAATAAAAATAATTTTATGTTTAGATTTAAATTTGTAATCTCTTATTATATACCTTTAACTATTAAATATTGTATATTTATTTAATAATATTAAATGTTAAAATATTTTAGCATTTAATAATTATATATTTATTTTAATAATATTTGAATGTTAAAAACACCATAAATAGATTTTTAGTTCACACTAGATTTGGTTTATTAATGATCACTGTGCACTTTTTAGATGCTCATACTTTACAATTAGTATTTTTAGTAGATTTAATAACTAGCAATTGTCCCAAAAGGAAGAGAGGCCGATAGGATTATTAAATTGGAATTGTTGAATTTTTCTAGAAGAGTTAATTGGTTTGTGGAAAACCTTGTTTTCCTCGACTGGATCATTGTGCAATTACTTTTCTTTAGATGTTTTGTTTATATCTATATTACAAGGAACACATTGAATGTCTTATTTCATTTTAGAGTAAGTTAATTACCCAAAATCAAGAGGTTAAGTTAATTACCCAAAATCAATAAACCTCTATAGATGGCCAAGCATATATGAAGAATACATCTCATTCATATGCAATACCAAATCCATCTTTTCTTTTCTCTGAGTAAAATTTCAAAAGCATGAACACATGCCATTTCATATGCACAATAAACCCAACTTCTGAAATTTCAATGCTTGGATGCATCCCATTCATATGCTACAGTAAACCCATATTTTCCTTGAATTTCAATCCATAAACACATCCATTCATGAGCCATAACAGAACCACAAAAATTGAAACCCAGCCCTGCAATGCCAGAGCATTATCCCCATTCAAAAGCAAAGAAGTAGCAAATATAAATGCTAGTGTTCCACAATCTTGACTGTGCAAACCAATCATTGCCATCTAAAAAATCAAGAAAATAAAGACGATGACCAATTAAGGAGATGATAGTGACCCTTTTTCTGGCCTTCTTCGCCCGCGTTTCACCTAGGATGCTTCATGCTCGCACACATAAAGAAGAATGTCGATTTTAAAAGCTACAATGTTGTCCTGTAGTGGAACAAAATTGGACAACCCAGTTCTGAAATAGGATTTGCCTAAGATTTCCCCTAGTGGCAATCTGATCATAGTTTTTTCATAATAGGGCCAGGTACTTTATGTGCCCTCTACTTTATAATTGAAAGCTGTGTCTCACAATGGTAGGAAGGTCTTATTGCTTGCCCAATAAAAATGGCAAGGAAAACATTCAGACATATCCGCTAATTAGAAGCAGATATGCAATCAAGAAATGATTCACGCTCCCCTGGAAAAATGATGAAACGAAGAGCTCATCTTGCTCAGAAACCTATCTTGAAGATGAAAACATACCATGGAGCCAATTGCCAATTTAGAGAATTGAAGACCATGTCTAAAGATCCATGTAGATATGTTCGAACACGCTCGCTTGAGAATAACTCATCTTGAAAGAAATAGGGATTTTTATAACACAGTAAAGCTCAAGGAAAAAAAGGCTACCAAATTTCTCAAGAATGATGTGGAGAAAAGAATTGGACCTCTCTTATGTAGAATCATTCCAAAATGCTTTCCACCTTGGAGATTTTGAAGGTGCGTGGGAGGGCACAACTGATCACCTGTCAAACTCAAACCATGCTTTAATAACAAAATAAATATAACATGTCCTCCTACTGACACAAGACGTGAATTGATACTCTGTTTCAATTTATGAGATGAGAGAATTACTTATGAGAATATTTAAGATATCTGCACATTCATACTGAGGTGGAATTCATCGAATGTTTAAGTTCCCTCCCTCCCTTTAGAAAACCCAAACAACAATCATTTATCGGTCGCCTGAAGGATGAAAACATAGACCCATGGACAAAAAAGTAGAATATTGAACAATCTACCTGGCTGGTGGGTAGGTGAAGCAGATGATAATTACTACTGAAAACCCTATAAGTCCCATCCATCTATTCGATTCCATGATCTTGACATGCCCATGCCCTATCCATTTTTTCCTGCCTGAAAAATAAATAAATAAATAAACACCTGAAAAAATAGAAAACCATTGGAATCAGATGTATGAAATCAAATATTGTTAATGATTAACTTATAGCATCACAAAATAGATACAACAATGTCAGGTTTCTTTTACAGTCCAATCATAAGCTGCTTTAGAATAACAATTTAACATCTGGTAGAGTAGATGAAATGAGAATACTATGAATAGAAATATCTGAAAACTAATTCCATGAAACATTCTTCTTTCTCATAGCATACCAAGAGCCATTCATGGATATGCTCATGATCCCATGATGTTTATCAACTACTATGATTCCTTCTGACATAGATACCCCACTCTCAACACTTCTAATTAATGAATATGGTTGGTTAGAACTTTGTGAAATGAATCAGGACCAATTTCTCTAATTAATGTAGATGTAAGGTATCAATATACACGTACATGGTCATCTGGAAATAATATATTGATGTGTAAAGTAGCTCACAGATCACAACATATCGATTTCATGCCCTGCAAAAACTTGTAAACTCAACCATTGAGATAAAATAATGAAATTAAACAGCATTTTGAACTGTTAAAAATAGAAGGAATGAAGGTTGAGTACTATGTAATCCACATAGTCCACCAAGTGAAAAGGCTAGTTGGCCTGACTACTCATCGACAAATTTTTTTTAACCAACCAGCAGAAGCCCAATATCGAACAAACAATTTACCTGGTAGGAAGAAGCAAAGCACTATCACTGTAAACCCTAAAGCCTGCACTACTTCCTTTGTTTTTCTTTGATTTGGCTGGACCACTTGTAAAATTTGAAAGCCATCAAAATTGAATGATGGATGACATCAATTGTTGCCATTAATCGAGTTGCCCTCCAATATTACATTTATGGGCAAAAAAATAAATATAACAAGATCCAACTCTGTTTCAAATTCCAAGATGAGAGAATTACATGATGGAAATATTTAAGATGATATGATCTGCACATTCAGACTCCAGCGGAGTGCATTGAATGTTTGACTGCCCTCCCTCCCAATAACCCAAACAACAGTGATTTATTGGTCGCCCATGGGTGAAAAGCGGAAAAGCTAACCAAGTTTGATTCTGCATCCTGGCTGGATTGGACGAGAAGACGTCGAAACAGATCAAGGCAGGTAGTTTTAATTGGTGTATGGGGTATATAATTTAATACTAGTCAGTGCTTGCCAAAAGCCAGGGAAGAAGAAGAACAACAACAAGTGGCAGACTAAATAAATGATTAACTCTGAGGCCAAGAGTGACATAAAAGAATGGAAAAAAGCAGTAAAAATATCTTTCCATGCCACGGAGCGCAAAACAGAACTTGGAGGTGAAAAGAAGGCAACTCAAGTGATATTTGGAAAAAGAAGTCACACTTCAAATCAACGGTTGAAAGTGTCTCACTTTATCGAACGGAGCAGGGTAAAAGTGTTGACAGTTGTTGATGCATAGGAAGGCCTATCAGCCTAATTATATATTTATTTTAATAATATTTAAATGTTAAAAACACCATAAGTAGATTTCTAGTTCACACTAGGTTTGGTTTATTAATGATCACGGTGCACTTCTTACATGCCTATACTTTACAATTAGTAAGTGGTTTTGTTATTTAAATTAATTAGGAAAGAAGGTAGATTGTGAACGAGAATAGGGTTTTGTGAGATAATAATTTTAAATCATATATATTATATAATATATATATATATATATATAATTTGTAATTTATTTTTATATATTAAAAACATATAAAATAAAAGTATATAAATATTAATTGAAAATATAATTTTAGTTGTTTCTTGTGGAGATTTTTTTTTCCCAAGATGTAGGAAATTTTAGTTGACTATTCCCTTAAACCATACAAATTTTGTCAGATATGGTTGGAGTTAGGTGGTAGGTCTTTTGTTGATAGTGGGGTGATTTTTCTATCAGGGACTTAGACTAGGCTTCGAACCAGTTGTCAACGGCAATGGCTAGATCATCTTCATTATGGGAAAATTCAACAAGCTTGAAGGGTTGGCTAGTTTCTATCCTCGACCCAAAATATCATCTTTTGGAGGGGATTAGTGTACCCATTCCTCAAGATAGGTGTTTGGTTTGGGATCCTTCAGGTTTAATCCATGTTACGGCTACCCTTCACTCTCCAAATCATTCTAAGGATAGGATCCTTAGGATTTCTTCTATTGAGTTTTGGTTTTTCTTAGGACCTATGCATTCCTAGAGGTCGTAGCCACTTTCCGCTAGAGGTTTGGTAGTCTCAGCAGTAGAGGGGGTCTTAGAAGACTATGGGTCATAACCAACCTTTCCTAATGATCTTGGGGTCTTTGAGGGTTTTCCCCTGGGGAGTCCACATCTAGTAGGGTCCTTGGGGTCTCTGCATTAGGTTGAAGAAGGTTTCTCTCTATGTAATAGTAGTTTTTTTGTGAAATTTTTGGGTAGGAGGCTCAACAGGGTACATCAGGTCTAAGGTCAGTTGATGGTAGGGTTTTTCAGCAGGGTGCTCATGGAACAATGTAGGTAGAGTTTTTTCTCTCAGGTTGCTAGAAAGACACAATGTGCAAAGATCAAAGGTGGAGAAGTAAAAATGGTTCTTGGTGAAGATGTACAATTACATAAGGTCATTTATATGACATACCTAGTAGTGGTGGGTTGAACTAAGGGCTGACATTTCAACATCAAAAACCCAAGGGAATGGTTTGTGCAAGTGTGGGGAAAGGATCAAGAGCCTCTACCATTAATTTATTCCTTTGTTTGAGGGTTTTTTCTTCTCCTCTTTAGCTTCGGGGAATCCATCTCTTCGGTCTTTGAAAGGAACTGGAGTATTGATTCATCCTTGATGTTCATGAAGAAATGGACGTCGTTATTTGATGTCAGTAGAGAATGGTTGGATATGGTTCCCATTTGGGTACATTTACTAGGTCTTCCAGTTCAATATTGGTATCCAGAGGTATTTCAAGCCATTAGGAATAAACTCAGGATCATCCTGGAGGTTTTCATGTCTTTTCACTCCATTAGGGAGATGATTGTGGCAGGAATTTTAGTGAGTTTGGACCCTTATGAGCGTTTTTTTTTTGTAGAAATAGAGTTAGGTCTTCTGAGCTCCTCTCATTGATCACTTTTGGACTATGAAATTATTCCTTTCCGCTGTAGGAAATGTCACTAGCATGGCCATATTACTAAAAATTGTTCTCTCCCTTTTTGTTGTCACAAGGGGAACATGACCCCATACCCTACAAAAACGAGTAGCCCATCCTTAGTAGAGTTTTCCATATTAAAATTGATGTCCTTAGGTGGATCTTAAGGACAATTAGAGAAATTTCTAAAAACTTCTTCTCCTTCACACCTCCCTCGGGGAAACACAATGGATAGGCAAGTGGTGTGGATGAAGGAGGTTGAAAATGGAAAGATTTTAGCATCTCTGGTGGTCTTAGTGTTATGATCATATCTTTGTTTAGGTATTTACTCCCCCTCTCTCTTCATTTCGTATATGTTTTGTTCTTTCTATGAAATGGGCATGGGATGGTATGGATCAAAATGATTTGAGTCTTCACAATTGAATCCCCCCTTTTTTGAAATCATGCATAGGTTAGCTATCTGTCCTCCCACCACTTTGATTTTTCCATTGTCTAAAGCCTCCTAGAAATAAGGATGTCCAACTGATTCAAATGAATTAGTCTCTCAATACAACCTTCATCCTCTCTTTTCACTGGGGTCCATTACAAAAATACCTAGGGGTTTGGGACAAATACCTTCAAATATTATTAAGGGGAGGGGTCATGACTGAAAGTTTGTTTTAGCCAAAGCCATGATCAAGGTGTGTCCAGATGTGGCTTCTAGGAAACAAGTCTCTATTGATGGGGCACTTAGAGTAGTGAAATCCTTAGGAGGAGTTTCCTCATGATCGTGCAATCCTTTAACTACAAGAGTTTGGCAAACCAATCTAAAAAATTGTCCACGTGTAGCTTATTTGATAAAAATTAGTTGAATATTCTTCTTCTCTATGAAACTATGGGTGAGGGGGATGTTTTATCTAAATTATTGGAGTCCTTATTTAATTTTTGGTGTTTTCATTGTTTTCATGTTCATGGCATATTAGGAGGCATGGCCATTGGGTGGAACATCTAGACTGTAAAACTAATTCTCTCTTGGGGCTTTGAGTCCACTCTAGGTTTGG
Organism: Pinus taeda; assembly: GCA_000404065.3. Taxonomy (NCBI): domain Eukaryota; kingdom Viridiplantae; phylum Streptophyta; class Pinopsida; order Pinales; family Pinaceae; genus Pinus; species Pinus taeda. The sequence goes on from APFE031039130.1 coordinate 43,291, forward strand.
AGTTATTTTCGGTTGAGATGGGTATGGAGTTTTGAAGAATCTAGTATGGAAGCTATTAGAACAATTCTCCTTAAATTTTGTGAACTTATATTAGCTTATTATTATTCTTTGTTAGATTATTTACATCAAATAGTTATTAAGACCATAAACCATGAAGATCATAAAAGACAATGTACACAAAATATAGGCTGCAAGCTAGGAAAAAAACCCTTCCAAGGGGAAAACCTAGAAAGAATCTCATCCAAGACCCAAATTTCAAGACCAAATACACTTAGAAGCCCCAAGTCAACCCTCCTTCCAAGCCCTTTCAACGAGTCATAGTCTTTAGAAGTCTGTAACACCCTCCTCCCACATTTACCCAAGCTAACTGGTCCACTGGGCTAAACATGTGATTTAGAGTTACTATGATATGATTAAACTCCTTAAGTATAGTTAAGGAAGTGGAACTGACATGACAAGTGAAATCAGACCTTTGACACATGGTACATAACCTTCAGGAGCCAACCAACCCTTCAAGGTTATCAACCCCTGAGGCAACTTGATTTTTCACTGCCTGGAGCATCAATCACTCCCATCACTGGGCATGCATGTGACTAAGACCCTCCAGTCTCTACCACAACAAGGAATCCATGTGACTATGGCCTTTTTTAGGAAGTTCTGTGTAAGAGACCCCAGATTTTGTGCTACATTTTTAGTGCCAGGGCTCATGCCACTACCCAGAACTTCATGAAACTTCCAAAAATAATAAATACCATATAAACAAGGGTACTAATGCAAACATTTGATCAATTAATTTATTGGACCTCTACTAGCCATGACAATCATTTTGTCAAACATATCACAAATATGTAATCTACAGGTGATAACAACATAACTGAGCATAAGGGTCTCATACTTATTCGAGATTCATAAGTAAGTATCGATGCCTTATCAAATTAACTACATTATCATATATTAGTTCATATATTCATTGTTCATTCATTTTCTAATTAAAACATGATGAGATCCCTACATCAAGAGTGTCATAAAACATCCTCATAGCCAACATATATTCAATAGAAATAATAAAGATATAACAACCATAAAAAACCACATATGAACAAGTATATTTACCCATCAAATATAATAAGCAATGAGCTCTTATTAACACATGCAAAATGCAACCAGGTTTGGGACTTCCACATACCACTCGACCATAAATTGGCTGAACCAAATATTTCTTTCAGCCAATCACCCTAGTGCCATATTCCAAGCATGAATGTGGGATCTCATGGAACAAACCAAACAAAACCAAACCAAGGCTTCTAGAGGCCAAACCACCTCAACCCTCAACCAGTGATTCCACCTCATGGTCGTACATCACTAACCATGACTAGATTGGTTTCTAGCCAATCTATCCAAGGCTTTATAGTGTTTTTTCCAACCAGAGGGTCTAGGACTAGTAACTCAACCCACAACTGTTGTCAAGCTTCCAGAGAGTTTGTTCAACCAGGCCTTCCAGGAACAGTAACTCAACCCACCAAGGGCTTCCTGTATTTTTTTCCAGCCAAGGCTTCCAAGACTAGTAACTCAACCCAAGTTGTTACAGGGCTTCTAGAGCTTTTGTCTAACCAAGGCTTCCAACAACTAGTTACTCAACACACAACCATAAGGAACGTGAGAAGCAACCAGAAAACAAAAGAAAAGACACCCACAACACCATGGCTATCCACGAAATTGAAAGGCTAGGAAAATCCACTATCAATCTAGGGAATCCTCCATGCTAATGACAAACCATGACCAAGAAACCACATGCATGTGCCATGCATACCAAAATCGGTATCTATAAGAAAAACCCATTGTAGATGTTGATCCCAATGTCATGTTGCGCTTTCCTTCTCTTCCTTTTCCTTCTTGCTCCAAATCCCAAGTATGCCACACTCCTCCAAGTGTGCTCCAAGAAAACTCTATGTATGCAAGAGTATACGAGAGAGAGATTAGAATAGAGAGCTCCAAGTTAAAACTGACAAAAGTCTATCAACTAATCCCCATAAGCCCTTTTATTAATGAGGCCTTTATTTTCTTCAGTTTTCCATTATTTTCCTTTATTTTCCTCCTCACATGCAACCTGTGACCTTTTACCTTCCTTTTCTCCTAATTTCCACTATTTTCATAAGTGAAATGCTAATAAATGTCTCATGCCTTTCCAAAGCCTTTGACATTTCCTTTTCCAATTTCCATAGCCAATAATTAATCACAAGTCATCCTCATCACTATGTTTTTTCCTAACATTCAACTTGGAATATGTGTCCCATGACCATGGTTATTAGTTTGCCTTTATTACCTTTATTACATGGATTTTTTACTCGGTATGTTACAAAGTCAATGAAGGTCAAATCCTTTGAAAACTACTCAAACTTCAGATCTCAGCCCCTGCAACATAGTTTCGCCCTCCTGTAACAGACCTGTAATTTGTGGTCTCCCTGCAACTTGGAAATTTTTGCATGTGTGAGTTTTTCTAGGGCGGATTCTCTCTTTTTTTTTTTTTTTTTTTTTCTCTTTTCTTTGACTTATTCCTTATATATTTTTTGATTTTCCCTGTTCTTCTTAAAGAGATTGAACTTGCTTAGTTATATGTCAAATGAGTTCGAGTTTCTCATATATATACACATTTGAGGAGGTAGAATTACCTCAAACCAGGTTGAATTTCATTAGTAGGGTCGACTTGGGCTCATAGGGACAAATTTGATAGATTTACTTAGTTAAATTATATTTTCTCTTTCTAGTCAAAGTCTAAATTGGGCTTGACTTCAAAACTCATGAAAAATAATATTTTGACTTGACAAACCCAAGAAACGTGAATAACATGCTTGACCTAGTGAAAAATCAACTTGAGCATGAAACCCATGATAGAAAATAATAATTATTTTTCTTCTTTTTACAAAAATATACAACATCATAAGTATAAACATAATTATGAAGATCGAAACTAGTTACATTTTCCAACACTCCCTCTTAACTAGGGAGGTATTCATAATTACATAAATAGTACAAGGATTCTCTCAAACTGAAATATTCTCATAAGAAGAGTTAGATTGATAACCCATTTTTAAGCATTAACATCATAACCAAATTTGTCAACATAGAAAGACCTTAACTAACAAGCACTACTTATATCAAAGCATAATGCTAGGAGGATTTACATGAGACACCACACTACCTCTTAAGGAACATACCCCATCCAGATGTTCACTAGGTATGCCCTTCTAGGACTATTCTTATCTTGTATTCCCAATCCTCAAAGAATATTAGTCCTCTTTGACCACTCTCATCTTGGATACCTTGTCCAATCCTCAAAGAGTGTTGGTCTACTTCTTATCTTGGATTCTCTATCCTCGAGGAGTATCAATCTCAAATGCTTATCCAGTCCTCCATTCTCCTTTCTAGTGCCTGTCCAATTCTCCGTCCTCTTGTCTTGGATACCTTGTCCAATCCTCAAAGAGTGTTGGTGTACTTCCTATGTTGGATTATCTATCCCCAAGGAGTATCAATTTAAAATTCTTATCCAATCCTCCATTCTCCTTCCTAGTGCCTTCACTAGAATTATGATTTCTAGTCCTAGTATAACGCATGACACATGGAGAATATGCTATCTAATATCACTCCCTCTTAACTAGATAGGAAATCCTTATTCCCTCCTTATTTAGGGAATAAATATTGGCTCATTCTCAAATATTTAAGGAGACTTCTTACTCCCTCTAAAGCATAGAGGAGATTCCTTACTTCCTTTTAACTAGGAAGACATAACCACAAGCTCTTTAGCCCGTCACAAACATCAACTATTAGTTCTATCATGGAGATCTTCAAGTAGTTGCATGAATCCCTATTTTTCTTTACATCTCATCATATTGAGATTTTACCTTTCAGAATGTTATGAAGCCAAACAAGGTTTAGGCCATCAACCTTTCATATCACTTTCCTCTAATCATCATCAACAAAGGAATTATATTGAGGCAATCAAAGTAGAGCTTATTCATATCTCTCTTTAATCATGAAGTTATCTTCATCGTCATCAAAACATAAACATCATGTTATCATTTTGTACTGCTACCTTTTAATCCCAAGATGATGTAGACATCTTAACCACATAATATTCCAAGGATTACCAAAAACATTCACTCAAGCCATGTATTGATTGAGCTCAAAACAAACAATCATAGATACACTTGCCTCGACTGTTATTATGCATTTTTGCAACATCCTTCTAGATAACAAAACCATATACCAACTGGAGAACTAATACCAAAACATCAATATCATAATTACTTCATCATGATGGCCTCTTGTCAAAATATCATATTTTTCTTACTTGTTTCCTTTGAAATCAACATCCTTCTGCATGGTCTATCTCCATATTGTATAAAAATCCTCCTTCATGCTTTTGATTTTAATCAAAGTGCCCATGGAACAAACTAACCAACAAGATGCAATATCTTCTTCCTTAGAGTTGTCATTATCAAATCTCTTTCTTTGTTAAGAAGATCATATATGATGTTGATCAATATCATCATATCTATGTCATGCCATCTTATGGAAGAGTATTAATCCTTAACCATTCCAAAGCATACCAAACTCCTTCCAAGTATCGAGTAATTAACTAAATAGAAGACCTCTCATGCTCATGTTACCGAGCATATTCTTATGACCAACTCTTCTCTTCTAGTAGACATGAACTATACCTTCTAGAGAAGAATTATGCATACCTTAACCATCTAACCATCCTTTATTTGAATGAGTTTACTTCTTATGCTTATCGAAGATAAAGCTTCCTTTCCCAATAGGAGAAAGACTTCAATTTTGTATCACTAGTACAAAATGGATAATTAATTACTAAAAAAAAGACTACAATTTTCATATAAATGACCATTTTTTTGTCGATGACCAATAGTAGCTAATTTACAGTATCCTATGACACAACCAAATTTTAGTCATTTTTATCTTAGTCATTAATTTGTTGTCTCAATTTTATCGTCTAGTAGTATATTTAGTCATAAATTTGGTCATAAATTTAGTCATTAATTGCCACAATTAATGACCAAATATACAACAAAATATATTACTATATGATTACACGAGAAAACCAATTAATGACAAAAGAAATATGACCAAAATGTTGGCCGTGTTATAAGATACTGTAAATTAGCTACTAATAGTCATATATATGAAAATTTTAGTCATTGTTTGAAACGAATTAATGACCAGAAAATATGACTAAATTCTAGTCATGTTATAAGATATTATAAATTAGCTACTAATAGTCATATATATGCAAAATTTAGTCGTCAGTTGCAATCATAAATTTACCATTTTCAGTAGTCATTTATCTTTTTTTGGTAGTTTTATATTTATTATATATATGACTAATTTAGTAGTTTATATTCATTTAATTTACTTTCATTAATAATCATTATAAATGACTAATTTAGTCATATATTCCTTTTATTTTTATTCATTATTAATCAATATAAACTACTAATTTAGTATTTTTAGATTGATTTTATGTGTTCATTATTAATCAACATAAATGATTTTATATGATTTTGCGACTAAATTTAAAAAATGTCATATAATGTGAATGGTCATCTAATATGAAAAGACAAAATTGCATATGTTAATTACAATACTAAACAATATCAAGTGCAACTGTAAATAATTTCAACCACATAAATTATATTATATGAAATGTTAAAGTATTACAATATGAGTTTCCAAATTAATATTGGTTGGACTACAATTTACACATGAAATGATGTTTCATCACTTCAAAATCTTATCATTGTGTTGCCAAGGCATTGTAGATGAATTAACCAACTCCAAAGACTTCAACATCAGTTTTTATGTGTGTGTCTTATGTGGGATATTGACTCTAAGGGTATCACTAGATTGATTCTCTTCTCTCTCTCTTTTTTCATTTGTTACTCCATTGTTATTGCTCTTAGCCTCTTTCTTCAATTCTTGCTTCTTACCTTCAATATTGAGTTCCTTTTCTAAAAACAAAACAAGATACAATGTAGAGTGTAAGACATGAAATACAATGAACACTAGAATATAAACTAAAGTAGACTATAATGAGTTTATACGACATATACCTCAACATCATCAATGTCAAAGACATTTTCTCCATACAAGTAAGAAACTCGAACAAGTTTTCTTCAGTTGGGCAGTAGTGGCCACTATAATGTTGCGAGATGACTTGTATAAACAAATAAAATAAAATGCCACCTTATAAAATAACATCTTAGTAACTTAGTATTCAACCTTCAGGGAAAGATCTAGGTTACATGCTAAAAAGCTCAAGCTATAGATAAGATGTGAAAACAAATAATCTGAGGTGTGGTGTTTAATCCTTGTCATTTTGTTCGCAACGACATTTAATTTTCTAATGCATGAACTTGGTCAATTATAAATAACATGTGGCAGCTCAAATAACAACATGAAAGGAAACTTTTTTGATAGTCATGAAAATATTTTAACACAAAATAGCTATAAGGATTCCAATCAATATCGTGTAATACTAATTTCGTTTTCAAGCTTTGGTTGTTGTTTAAATTGACATGATACCAAGTATTTTTAATTTTGTTGCGGGATTTTATCCCCTAAGGCTCTTAGGTGGAACCCTAGCAGACTAAAAGTTGTCTAAATCAAGAAACATGCACACACACAGCCATTATGCTAGAAAAAGCTACTTCTAAGGTGATAAGGACGTACCTCAGGTCCTACGTTTGGGTAGTTCCTCAAGGGTGCAAACCCTTCTTCACGTCCCTTCCGCTCCTTTGCCCTGCAAAAACAACAATTCCAAGGAATGCAGCAGTATATGGACAAAGATTTATGTGAAAATCATCTTTATGTTATACAAGAAAGGAGTTAGTTATAAACTTTTAGACATCCATTCATACATGAAATTCAAACATGAACATCATTAACATAAAGAAAGAAGCGTATCGGGAACAAGACGCGTTTCTTTATTAGACAAATAGAATAGTACAAAAAAGAACAATATCACCTGAACCACTTCTGCAGGCTTAAAGCTAAGCCTCCTTCTGGATACGTCCCGCCTCAAGCCTCTAATAGGTCTCCTTCCAATACTCACTCAAAGATGTCATAACTAAGGGATGAACATCCAATCACAAGGAAACAAGGGTTTCCTGTACAAAATGGGGAAAGTGCAGAAGGCACAAGGGTCTTCAGACCTAATCAGGGGGAAATCTCAGTATAATAACCTTTCTCTATACTCTCTCCTCCTTTAGGCCTACCCTTTGGTGTCATTTTTTATACCAATTCCAAAGTAGTTTTTTAGTTAGGAATTGGTTGGGACAGTTGAGGCCACGGGCACTAACAGGTGATCAGCAGGTAAAACCCGCGATCTCCGCCCGAAAATAAGGAGTTTTATAATTTTTAAGTGTTTTAATACATATACGCGGGTTAGGTATGTATGAACCCGCGTATACACG
>APFE031039132.1:0-11737 GCA_000404065.3 Pinus taeda
TCCGCTCCCGCTCCCCGCTTCCGCTCCTGCTCCCAAGTAACATTGGTTTCTAGCAAAGCAGCAATAAGGGAAAAGTGATGCAGTGCCTGCGTCATCAAGGGTGAGCTGAGAAGAGGCAACGCAGAGGCTAAGGAAGGCAAAGGGAGCCTCACACAGAAGCAGGGAAGGCTGACGCAGTTGGCTAAGGAGGCCGGGTTACTGTTGCCAGGATTGCGCAGAGCCTAGCAGCTCTCACCTTCAAGTTGTTAGGGTTTAGAAGGCTGTGGGAATATTGTAGAGTGGAGCTAGTGAGGTACTGTAATCAGAAGAGTACCTGACAGAGCAAGGCCAAGAGGAGGGAGTTGCTACTGAGGGTTTCTAGCCGAGGAACCCGGATCAGTGGTGCGATTGCAAGAGACGATCAGAGTAGGGGGAATCTTGACAGGGACAGAAGGATTTCCAGGAGGGAAATCGGGACTCAGAACAAGTCTAGAAGAGAACTTCCAGGAGGGAAGTAGAATAGCATCAGGGCACTACACGGAGTAAGAGACTAGGATAGACTAGACAAAGCGTCGAACTTCACAGTCTAAAAGGCCAAAATCTTATCTGTCCTTGACAGAAATCATGTCAAGAACTTCGCCTTGAAGGTTATAGCTATCCCAGTCGACCCCAATGATAATGGCAAGTACGAGGAGGCAAATGCGAGGGCCAAGAGCATCATCCTTGACAGAGCAAGGACCATGTGGTACCACACATTGCCGAGAAGGAAACGGTATATTAAATGTGGGAGGCCTTCAAGAAATTGTGCTAACATACTTCTGTGCAAAGAAGAATTTACTAAAGAATCAGTTGAGGTCGTATCAGATGAAGAAGGGAGAACTAATTGACACCTTCCTCAAAGGACTGAATGAGATCCGAGATCAGTTAACTACTATAGAAGCCACGTCGGATCAGGTGTTGATGGTGAGGACAACCCTAAATGTTGTCTCAGAAGATTGGGAGGTATTTGTCCAGAGAATATTTGGCAAAGGGACACTCCCACCTTGGGATGAGATGTGGGCAGCTCTTCGCCAAGAAGAGATCAGACGACAGTTGAAGACGAGTAGCAACAACAAGGGGATCAAAGTCAAGCAGGAGGAGGAAGACGCTGCCCTAACATCTGAAAGAAGGCAGGAAAAGCGGAAGAAGAAGGATCTCTCCAAGATCAAGTGCTTCCACTGTGGGGCGCTGGGTCATTATGCAACCCAGTGTCCAAGGAAGAAGAGTAAGCGAGAGATTCCGAGACTAAGGCAGTGCCAGCAAAGGCAGAGAAGGAAGTTTTGACAAATGATGACCGTGCCATGAGTGCACACACACCACTTGAGCGGTAGTGGGGAGACATCGATCTGTAGTGAGATTGACTACAAGCGATGAAGGGCAGGATCCTCGAGGTACCCAACCTCTTGTATTAGACCATGCTACGGGAGCCCTGAAGAGGAGTAGCAGGACTGGCTGAGTCGGATAGAGATGGATGCGAATGAAGCAGCAGAGAGAGCTACAGTGCAGGAGTCCCGAGACAGTGTGAGGCTAGCAGGCTGCAGCAATGCGAGAGGCACGAGAGTGTTGCACCAGTGCAGGATGGCACAGAGAGGTGTACAATGGTGCGAGATGCAGGAAGTTGTTGGAGCAGCACAGCGGTCAGAGAGGGAGCACTTGTCAGCGGCAGAGGGAGCTTCAGCATCAGGAGGGTCTCTAGCCCAATAGAGAGGTCAGTTGGGAAATCAGTTACTTACTTCTCAGTAACTGAGTTGCAATGCAGCAGTAGGTAGCACGATGCAACATGATGAGAGGAGGTGCAGTGCGGATGCAATGCTAGGAGGAAGGACCAGCAGTAACACGAATGCAGAGGGACCTGTCATACGGATGCAGCAGTGGCAGTGGTAGAACCATGGGCAACAGTATAAGATATAGCAGTGCAGAGGACGGTGAGAAGCAGGCCTAGCATCAGCACAGGGACCGATGCCGGATGATCAGATTAATACTCAGTGAGGAGTATTGCTAGAGCACAGTTCTTGCTAAAAGGGAGTGTTGATTTGAGGTAGCATCGGATGTGCACTAGCCATGAAATTTGGTGGAGAGGTTGGAGCATATGAGATATCCAATACCTAGAAAGGGTTTGGGCAGATTCTAAACAGTTCATGAAATATTAAAATAATTAATATTTTTAATGGAGTCCCTAAGTCTAAACTTAGGGAAAATAAAATATTAATGTGTATTAATATGACACTGTGTTAGAATGGTGCAAAATACATGGATCAAGCCAGATATAATCTTAGCCGTTGATTAGGGACTTAATCTCAACCGTTGATATGTCAACAGGAAAAATATAAGAGGAGGTTTGAGAGTCACTTGGAGAAAACACCAGAGTGATCAGTTATTCTATTCTCTAGAGCGGGGTGTTTTAAGAGAGATAGAATTAGTGATTGGGAGTTGCAACTGAGGGGCATTGAGTACAAAGAAACAGAGAGGTAGAGATAGTGCCGAGAGAGTAAAGTAGTAGCTAGGGAGAGTGACGCAGAGCCAGCCAGGGGTCACGCAGGGCCACACAGAGGCAACCGAGTTCTGCGCATAGCCTCAGAGAGGCCAGCATTGCTGACACAAAGGGCCATAAGGCTAACGCAAACCCATTCGAGGTGATGCAGGGCCAGCGTTGGGCAGAGAGGCGCTGACACAATCCAAGAAGGCTGACGATGGGGTTTCCAGGGAAAATTGGTGCTGAGGAGCTGCCAAAAGGATTACCCGGGTTTCAGCTGGGGAATTTGTCTCAAACTAAGAGGTATTACTGCCAAGGAAATTCTCTGTTGGGTAAGCCAGTTTCAAAACCTAGATTGTATTCTAATATTGCTTAATAAGAAAACCCTCAGATAGCTGCACCTGTTTTCCCACATTGGGTTTTTCCCGATACATTGGTTCAAAAATAATGGTGTCATATGGTGTGATTTTCTCTATTTCCTTCCGTTGTTGATCTGTAATATGTTGAGCATGCACAATGTTTATTTTCAGTATTTACATTGTAAATAACTTGTTAAGTAACATAAAAAGTAGGTAGGAATAAATCAGATAAAGTGCATGGAGGGTTTCTAACTAAGTAAACTTAGAAACTTCAACAATTAGAGCACTTATGTGTGTTAATGCAGGAATGCAAATAGATATTAATGATGCAGAAATGCAATATGGATCAGCCAATAAACATGTGATTGCAGCAATAAGAAAATCACCGAATTCCTCAAATAAACACTTATCCAAGATTCACAAGATATAAGAAACAAGAGCTAAATGAGATTAGATGACTTTCAACCACTTTTGACACCATTGTAATTTTTATAATGGACCTTATGCAATAAATTTCAGACCTCGAATTTTTATTACAACCTTCAAAAAAATGATCAAATATGCAGAGATGCAATCCCAATGAGTGCAAGTGACAATATAATGATGAAATATGATTACCAATGAGTTATTATGCCACTATTATGAAATTTAATCACAGTTGTAGATGTTTCTATGTGGCTGTAACAAACATATCAGATCTGAAATAAACCAAACAGTCCACAAGAAAACCACTTATACGCACTCAAATTGACTTAGGCTTGATTCCCAATGCTATAGATTGATTATTAATGAAATTAGGCTTGTTAAATAATGTGTTAGGCTCTTGAATACACTGCTATCATAAATTACTTCAGAAATTAAAATTAGGATAGTGATGCAACAAGAGGGCCAGAGAGAAAACTAAGAGACCTTAAGGCCTAGTTGAGGACTAGTTTGACTTCCAATGAGCTTGAGAACCTGCAACCACCAAGTTAGATCTAATATTGTTGCAAAACCAAAATGTTAGCCCAGTAAAACAATGCAAAAATCAAAGATGACTTAATACAAGGCTAGGACAAGGGCTAGACAGCTAGGAAACACCAAGACTAGGGCTGGAAGAGGCACAAGACAAAGCTAGAGGCCAAAGAAGAGCAAAGAGAGGACAAATGAAGCAGGAAAATGGGTGAATAAACCAAGATAAGCCCACAAAGGCTGACATAAAGCCCTAAGAGGCTAATGCAGGGCTAGAAAAGGGCCTAGAAGGGCCAACGACTAGGGAAAAATCCCCTTAAGGTCTGCGGCTAGGCAAGGAAGGTAGGCCGAGAGGGAGCAAGTCCTTTTGGAGGCCATGCCAAGGGGCAAAGAGGACGGTCAAGGCCCTTTGAAGGCTAGATGACTCCTTTAAAGGGGGACTGAGGGCTTTAAGAGGCCACGACCAACCCTAAAATGGTTGCGGCCAAGATAAACAAAGAGGGTCGAGCACCCTAATAGGCCACCAAGTCTCACAACGAGACCAAAATGGAAGATGGCTAGGTTCAAAGGCCTCAAAAAAAAAATTTGAATCCTTGCAAAAAAAAATTCCTCCAGAAATTCACTACAAAAAGGCTAGATGACTTCCTCTTCAGGTTGGACGTTGAGCTTGGAGGCTATATCTTGCCTTGGCCTAGATCTGCCTCAAAACCCCAGCAAAATTCTCTTGACCAACTTGAAGCTCAAACACACAAATAAATCAAAGAATGCCAAACCCCTAATATATATATACGAAATATAAAACCCCAAAACATAATAAAACCATAAGTGTTGCAAAATAATTGGGTTAGAAATAATTTACAAATATACAATATTTAACAAAAAAAAATGGAGAAATAATTTTGGATAAATAACAATGGATTAGCAAATTTTGAAAAATAAATATTGGCCGAAACCCTCCTGCAAAATCAAGTACCATAAAGAAATCTCAGAGCCCAAACATACTCATCTCTTCCCCACAGTCTGTGAACTTGAAGCTTGTTACCGTTCAAACTAGCATGGGTCGTAGATGTGAAAATTTTTGAATCTACACATCAGAAATCCTACTGCAATCACTGGTTTATCATCTCCTACTTGTTTTTACATTCAACAAGTTATTAATTATTTAAACAGCGATGAAAACACTATTGCAAACTACACATACATACAAATCATGAACTGAAAATAGAACAAGACAAATACATAAGGGACACCATTATTTTTGAACAAACGTCCCCGGAAAAACCCACTGCGGGAAAACCACTACAGCATATAGCGGGTTTGATTATTAAGCAAGCAAAATCTAAGTACAACAAGTTGTCTCTCACACCGACTAACCTTTCAGAGGAATATCGGCAGCAAGAAATACATACGAGGGTTTACCTCGTTCTCTAAGTCACAACTAATCCACTGAATGGCTGACTCCGGCAAGCACTGTAAAAATCCCAGCGCAATCTGCTCTATGTGAGCCAACGTCTTGCCTCTGGGAGATTGCATCACTTCTCTGCTGGATCGATTTGCTCACAGAAGCTTTGACTTCACCCCTCCTGGGACAGAATATCGAACTCCCAGCAAAATCTCGAACTTCCACGATTATCTCGCACTGCCACTGCAAGAACCCTCTTGGCCTACGTCAGCTTTGTGTGAGCCCCTTCCTGGGCTGCGTAAGCCTCTGCGCTACCTCTCTGATGCTACTACTGCCTCTCTGCCTGGTACTCGTTGACTAAGAATTCCCTTCTGATCCAACTCTCTGCTACTGCCCCTCTCACTGCAACAAATCACTTGTTCAATTTTCTCAACAAACCATGCCCTAGAAAAATCGAACTGACTGATCTCTCAAGTGTGTTTCCAACTGACCCTCAAGCCTCCTCTTATACTTTTCATGTTGATGAATCAACGATTGAGATTAAGTTCCTAATCAAGGGCTAAGATTAAAATAGAGTTGATCATCGTCACTTAGAAGTTTCTCACCCATATTTAAGAGGAGAAGATCAAACTCCTTCAAGATTTAAGAGAGATAACAACTAGGAAAAGCCACCTCCCTGGGGTTTTGCGGGGGGGACTTCAATATGATAACCTCTCTATTAGAGAAAAAGGGGGAACAATGACGTATAGACAGAGATGTTGAAGCCTTTAAGGAATTCATTGAGGATGCCAATCTTATTAACATGGAAATTGCCAATCGTTGCTTTCCATGGAGTAATAAGCACGGGGGAAACATCAATTTGTGTCTAGGCTTCATAGGTTTTTAAATTCGGAGGATCTGCTAATGCGATCAATAGATGTGGAAGAAAATATCATTCCCTGTGGAGGATCAGATCACTGGCCGGTGGTATTAATTATCGCGCGATGTTAGGTACCCCCAAAAAATAGACCTTTAAGATATGAGGCCTTCTAGTTGGATCAACCTACCTTTATAGAGAATATTAAAAGATGGTGTGGTGAAAAGATCCCAGTTAGGGTCTCCAAGATGTACATATTATAGGAAAGGTTAAAATATATCAAATCGAAATTAAAGCAATGGAATAAGTTAGAATTTGGTAACATCTTCCAAGCAAAAAAGGAATTGGAACAAAATATGGAAACACTACAATAGAAGTTGATCACAGAAAGCTACTTGGATGAAAGCAAAAAAGATGAGATGGAACTACTGAAACAGTGGGAGGACAAATGCAAACAAGAGGAAATTCATGGAGACAGAAGTCCCGAGTGTTATGGCTCAAGGAGGGTGAGATGACACGAAGTTCTTTCGACGCTCAACGATTGAACATAGAAATTCCAACCAGATTCTCAAAATAAGGATGAGAGGGGGGCACACCTACGAAGAGCATCAGGATATTGAGAAATTCTTGGTTCAACACTTTCAAAATATAGTAGAGGATCCTCAAGTGGATAGACGAGAGAATATCCAAAGAATTGTTAGCCATATCCCTAAGTTGATCACAGAAGAACACAATAAGAATTTGTATAAGCCGGTCTCCATGGAAGAGGTGGCCCGGGCCGTGAATGAAATGCCCAATGGAAAAGCCCCTGGGCTGGATGGCTTTACTATTGATTTCTTTAAAGTGTGTTGGGATGTAGTTAAACAAGATATCCATGAGGTAGTAGTAGATTCAAAATATTCATCAACTATTCTGAAAGCCTTAAATTCGACTTTTATTTCCCTCGTTCCAAAGGAAGAAAAGGCCAACACTCCCGAGAAATTAAGGCCAATAGCCCTATGGAATGTTCTATAAAAGATCATATCCAAAGTAGCTGCAAATAGGATGAAAATGATTCTTCCATGTTTGATCTTAGCAGAACAGTCTGGTTTTGTTGACGGGAGACATTTTGGATAATTTGATTCTTACGCATGAGATAGCTCACTTGTTGAAGATCAAGAAAAAGGAAGGTATGATTATTCACCTATATTTATCAAAGACGTATGATAAGATTAGCTGGGATTATATGAAATTAGTTTTAGGCGTGTTTGATTTTGATAAGCAATGGATCAGTTGGATTATGGCCTTGGTCTCATCCCCCAGTTTTTCAATCTTGGTTAATGGATCCCCGACAAAACCTTTCTTCCCATCTAGAGGAATATGGCAACGGGACCCCATGTCTCCCTTTCTGTTTATAATAATTATGGAAGGCCTAGGGAGGGCAATCACTGTGGCAAACAGAAAAGGAAATATAAAGGGCCTCAAGCTGCATGAGGAAGGTCAGGCAACAACGCATCAACAGTTCGTCGATGATACAATGATGCATGGTATTCCCACAGTGAAGGAGGCTCGTTCATTCAAATGTATCCTGGATACCTTTACTTCTGCTTCAGGTATAGAGATCAATCAGTCCAAGTTCATGATTTTTTTCTCTAACACTCATTTTGCTATCTAGAGGAATTTAACGACTATCTTAGGTTTTCAGAGAAAATCCCTCCCATCAAAGTACCTAGGGGTCCCTCTAACATTGCAAGCCTGGAAGAAGTCCAATTGGGAGAAATTTATCTCAAACCTTGAGGACAGGGTTAAACGATGGACGGTAAGAGCCTTGAACGTAACTAATCCTAACAAAGGCAGTGTTCAGGCTATCCCAGGTTACATGTTATCTATCCTTCTTGCTCCTAAGAGAGTGCTCCAAAAGATAGAGGACGTTCAAAGAAACTTCTTATGGCAAGGGGCATAGGAAAAATGCAAATCGGCGTTAATGGCTTGGAATACCACATGTAAACCAAAAGATGCAGGATATCTCAGTTTTTAAGATCCATAAATAACCAACAGAGGAAATGGAACAAAATTGTGGTGGAGATGGTTAAAGGGGGGTCGACACCATGGGCAAATCTGTGGAAATCAAAATATGCTCCTAATTGTCAAACAAAAGACCTAGTCAGGCTCTCGAGTTCAATCCAAGGGTCGATTGTTTGGAATCTGGCAGGGAATAATAGAGCCATCTTACAACAACATTGTTTCTAGGAAATAAGAAATTGAAAAGAAGCCCTGTTCTAGGACAATGCTTGGCAGCAACAACCAAAGTTAAGCAGAGATGAATGGCATCCCTTCCAATGAAGCACAGACAAATATGGGTATAGAGAAGTCCACCAGTTATGGGAACAGGGACTGGAGAATAACAAATGGAGATGATGGAATCTGAACATTTTTCGACAGCTAGCCCTGAATGACTTAGCCACTTGGAATTTAATGGAGGAACTGAGCCAGAGACAAATTTTGTTTAACAATGACCAGGACCAGCTTAGGTGGGGGAAAAAAGCAGGGGAATTCAACCTTAAGGAAGCTAAAGCATCTCTTAGCGTGGGACATTATGATTTCAATGACCCATCATGGAGGAAAGTATGGGTGGCTCCACACTAGCCTAAAATTAAAATTTTTATGTGGTTGATTTTACATAGGAAGGTTCTAACATGGGACAATCTTATAAAGAGAAGATATACATGTGCATCTTGGCGTTGTCTCTGCAAAAAAGAAGAGGAAAACCTCAATCATCTACTTAACAACGGCACCTATATGGAGACCCTCTAGGACTAGATGACATTCATCTTTCGACAAACAAATTGAAATAGGGACAGCATACATGAAAAAATAAAGAAAAGGCAAGTGCAATACACCAAAAATGAGATAGTGAATATGACCTGGAATTTAATTTCAAGGTTCATCCTCTGGGTAGTCTGGAAGGAGCACAATCGACGTATATTCCGTGATGAGAAGCTTCCTATCGACAACCTGGTGGAGGAAATAAGATGTCAACATAGGGAGACAGTTATTAACAGAGGCACTCAATCCTCAAAGGAACAACCAACCCCCCTAGGAAGTGAGAATTCTGAAATTTTTTGATATGGAATACCTGTGTGGTCCGAGCAATCGACCCAGTGAACACCATATCCAGCCTAGCTCCGCGGTCTGGTTGGTTCCCTTTGATGGTTTCCTAAAACTGAATTTTGATGGGGTATCGAAAAGGAATCCGGGAAAGGTAGGGGATGGAGTCATTTGGGACTGGACAGGTAAAATATGCAGATTATACTTCATAAACATGGGGAAGGCCTCAAACAATGCAGCAAAATTCCAAGCCCTAGAGCATGGGATGGAAATGATGATCCGCGAAGGAATGATCAACGTGATAGTCGAAGGGGACTCTACATTAGCTATCCAAGTGACACGATGGATGTAATGTGGCACACAGTTGAGCAAAGTAAAGAAGAACTGGCACCTGGCCCAGTTAATCCAATGCATTCAGAAACATCTGGAGGTATTGAAAACTATGGAGTTCACCTTAGTATGTCTCTCAACAAACGCGACAACAGACAGGGTGGAAAATGGAAGGATCGAGGGCATCCAATCACTAACTGACGTGGCGTGGGAGGAATTGTCTAAGTTCCAATTAAAGGAGGAATGTCGAAGGTTGGTGGAGAGCTATTACTCCACGTTAGGAAGGTAGGTTGATAGAGAAGGGATGGGCCTGAATCAGGACAACGACCCACCTAGCGATGCAAATGAATAACCCTCATTAAAGATAGACAGGTAACGACTAGTTGGGAAACGAGGAGGGGCAAGTATTCACCATACACGGAAGGAGTGACGGTCGATGATGGGAGAGAGGGAATTTCCTCCTAAATGGATCATCTTTTGGATCGCCTCATTAATTGGAGAAGCCTACAAGAGGAGTGGAGAAGTACGATATCCCGAGGGGTGGCGTACTGGAGTAGGGCAATGGCGATTATGATTTTGTATAGACCAACCGAAGGGGTGAATCAGAGGGAGGATTCCCACGAGCTAGCGTGTTTGTACTGCAACATCGCTGGCATAACGAAGTTACTAAAATTAGAGAAGGAATACACTAAAAAATCAGTGAGGCTAGTCATGTCTCGGTTGTTTCCTTTAAATTGCGAGTCAGGACAAGGAGTAGGAATTGTACAAATAAGGCCAAGAGCTGGAACGTGGTGTAACAGTGAGGGTGAGTTAGCAATTTTAGCATAGGCAATTAAGGTTTTCAAGGAGTGTAATGGCCAAGGGTCACAGTGTTGGAGGAAGATCAAGGGGAAAACCTCACGCAGATGCTCAGGGTTCTGAGGCCAGTAAAAGGATTCGAATGGAGGATGTAGTGAGGTTGGCTGCAATTAATTATCAAACGACTATCCTATAGAAAGGAAAGGAGATAGTGGAAACCTGGGAGAATGAGGTTAGAAGACAGCGCAAGGCTGTCATGGATAACCAAATTGAGGAGGAAGTAAATTGGATCATCGACACAGGGAATACCAGAACTCAGACGATGGTGTACCATAAGACCTTGGAGACGACTTGGCACATAAAAACTCTATTTGGGAAGCTACAAGCAGAGGAAACAGAGGAGCGAACCAGGGGATAAATTGAGACAAAACTCCAGTTGAAGGCTATATGTTGATTTGGGGTAGCATCGGATGTGCTCTAGCCACGAAAATTGGTGGAGAGGCTAAGGCACATGAGATCTCCAATACCCAGAAAGGGTTTGGGAAGATTCTAAACAGTTTGGGAGATATTAAAATAGTTAATATTTTTAATGGAGTCCCTAAGTCTAAACTTAAGGAAAATAAAATATTAATGTGAAATAATATAAAACTATGTTAGAATGGTCCAAAAGTCATGGATCAAGCCAGATCTAATCTTAGCCGTTGATTAGGGCCTTAATCTCGGCCATTGATTTCTCAACGCGAAAAGTATAAGAGGAGACTTGAGGGTCACTTGGAGAATACACCAAGAGATCAAGATTTCGACTCTCTAGGGCTGGGTTTGCTGAGAAAGTTGAGAGAGTAATCAGAGTTGTAGCTGATGGGCAGTGAATATAGAAGCAGAGATGTAGAGATAGTGTTGGGAGGATCAGCGCAGCAGCAAGGAAAGCTGACGCAGAGGGCAGAAGCCAGAACTGTCAAGAACAGTCGGAACTGCCGAAACAGCCAGGAAAGCTGATGGAGAGGGCAGAAGCCGAAATTGCCGAAACAATGAGAACTGCACGGAACTGCCAAACCAGCTGGGAAAGCTGACGTAGAGGGCAGAAGCCGGAACCGCTGGTAACTGTCGGAATAGTCGGGAAAGCTAATGTAGAGGGAAAAAGCCGAAACTGTCGTGAACTTCCGAAACAGCCAAGAAAGTTGATGCAGAGGGCAGAAGCCGAAACTGCCAGGAACAGTCGAAAACTGCAAGAACAACCGAGAAAGCTGACACAGAAGGTAGAATTCGGAACTGTCAGGAACAGCCAAAACTATGGAGAGAGGATGACGTAGTCCCTAGAGGCTGATGCTGGGGTTTCCTAGGACAAATTGGAGCCGTGGAGCTGTCGAGTGTTTATCCAGGGTTTCAGCAAGAATATATGCTTCCGAGTAGAGAGGTGCTACTGCCGAGATTTTTCACTGTTGGGTACGCCGGATTTGGCACCC
>APFE031039133.1:2599-16048 GCA_000404065.3 Pinus taeda
AGTTTTGGAAGTTACCATTAGGGACATAGACCTTGTCTTGAAATCTACATCCATACTTGACCTTTAAAAGTATTCTTAAGACCTTAGAATAGGATTTCCAGTTGCATTAGACACTTTAGGAGATCAACAAAAACAAAACCACAAAACAAAATAAAATGTATAAAACAACGAAGTAAGAAAAAGGTTAACTAGGCACATATGGTGCACCACACTTCATCAGTTTACGATACTCAGATTGATAATTTATGTAGATAAATTTAAGACGTTAAATTGACGAGACACCCTTGACAATCCCCTTTGTGACCATTCAACTACCCTCATGACTCTTCACCTACTCTATGACTGTTACATCCACTCTTGACACTTGACTTACACTTGATATGACTCAACATTACAATGCACATGCACCCATGTGAACAATGGCTTGGACAAGCCAAACTAGACATCATTCAGACTTAGACAACCATAGAAGTCCAACTACTTGCCATCCTCATGCTGATCAACAGTGACATATTGATGCCAAGATTGGTAGTCCTTGATAGTGTCTGTGTGTTCTGATATGACATCCGTCTGAAACCTGAACCTTGCCTCCATAGCATCTGGGTACATTGCTCGGGTTCCTTTGTCCAACTCGTCTGTGAGCATGCGCATCATTGTCTTTAGTGTGGCTGGACTAGTAACATACTTGCACATGATGTCTGCACTAATAGGCAATTCTGGCCTGGTGACGGTGCGCATCAACTTGTCGAAGTATGAGTCAAGCCCCTATCGGACCCGCTTCTTTGTCTTCACCTAGTTGAGAGTCCCAAGTGATGGGATCACATGAGTGTGCACTATAACATCCATGCTTTTGAATACTTGTGCATGGGAAGCCTATATGCTAATGATGAGTTGCAATAGGTCTTCATAGTTCCGAATATGTGCTTGCAGCTCGGCCACATTGAACTTCATCATCTTTAGCAAGTGAAGTGGGGCTCCCTTGTACTTCATCATCCATGCTTGCATGTTATCCACAACAGTATGTATGTTCTTCAAGATTCGTGATCTTCTCGCACATCGCTGCTGCCGTCCGTGGAGATGAACAACTGCTTGATGCATGGTACCAAATTGGAGTACTGTTAGCTCTGCTATGTAGCACTGACTTTCTAATGACAGAGAGAAGCTTGGTCTGTTTGGTTGTGTCCTAAAAGGGGCTTACATTGGTCACTTATCCCTTTCTTCCCTCACCCCTCTTACCTTTAACCTTCCCCATTTCCTAAAAGAACCTTCCAAATCTGACAAAATTCCTTTTGGCCTCAGCCCTAAGCGCAAAGCTAAACTAAATATAAAACCCTACCATATGTCTTCGCTTTCTCATAATCCATCACTCCATGTCCCCGTTGTTGATCAGCCCCCCGCCAATCCAATGGCTCCCATCGCACCTGATACAGGTGACTCGCTCTACCACTCTCCACCGTCAGATCATCTCCACTAGATCCGACGACCTTCACACATATCACGAGAGCAACTAGATCAAGCGATAGCATGCGATGAGAGCAGTTTTTCTCTCTCATCTGCTGCTACGTGTTGTTCGTTGAGTGGAATCGCTCGGCCCTGAGCAATTACCACTTAGCGCCTGAAAGCAGTGCAATGAAGACTATTACTGCCTAAGTTAACCACCCTCACCCGTTAGCGCCCGTGCAACTCCATCGCCTGATGACCGTCCGATCTATCTGCTGAAAATCCAACAACCCTAATGCACCTTGCTCCCACCTTGGCCAATAGCCTTCGCTAAGCCATCTCTGTCGTTCATCTCCCCGATCTGACGGTCATCTCTCTCCCTCATCCCAACAGTCCATTTACCCATGCATCCCACATCCTATGAATATTCTATTGCCCAAAGAAAGAGATGACCAACTCTGCTAGACTGGTTATAGTAAGATCCCCAACAACCACATTAAACAGAAGATATGGCCAAAGGGAGAAAAAGACATAGCATGGCTCTGTAACAGAATTTATCAGTCATGGACTTCACTGCTGCGAGCATTCCAACTGCCTAAAGGACAACACAACAGTTGTGCATATCAGTTTTACACAGTAAAGTAAGCAACCTCGTTCAGAGACTCCATCAGGAAGTTAAATGCAATTGGTGGTCAATTAAGACCCCTCCATACCTAAATGGCCAGGTGCCATAATAATGTAAACTTATAAATATCCAGAAAGAAGATGTAATCAAGGTGGGAATTTGATGTAAAGTTCAACTTCTGGAGACTATAGACACTTTGTAACTTGCAGCGTCTCATCTTCATTTTCAGCAAATACAAACTTCTTTTGCTATTAATTGCTCACTGTCCATTTTCCTCTATTCTAAGCTTGTGCCTGATGTGCTGTGGTCTTGATCTCTTAATGTTTAACACTAGATAATTGTCATCTTGTCTCTGTATTAAAATATTGAATGCATCATTGAATACATTACTCAGGTTTCTTTCTATCTAATGCAGGAGAGCTGTCATCCTGTTTTTGCATTAATAGACTAGATTTGCAGGTTTCTGTACTAGTTGCAGTTGGCCATCACATGGTCTTGTGTATCTTCTGGTGTTGTTAGTATTCCCCATACTCACCTAAATCTCTAAATTGTGAGCATTGGTGGTCTAAAGCCTTGTAGTCTGAAGGTGTTCATGCATGTCTTGGGTGAAACAAAGTAGAAGTGGTTATCTGGCTTGAACCAAACCATCATTCCTTCCACTAAACCTTGCAACAATAGTTGAATTTATATGTTACCAGGCATCTTCCAGCTACAACCTAGGAGAGTTTCTTGGAATCCTAACAAGTACAATGCCAACATAACTCTTTCCAAGGAGAGTACTTCATCTAGTATTGCCTTCTTCAGTTTAGCTCGGGTAGACATTGCCACCAAGTCTCCTCCCTGCTTGGCCACCTGTAGTTCCTTATCCATTCGCTCATTCTCAGCTATGAGAAAATGAACACTCGAGCTAGTGGCTTCGGCATAAACTCTAGTTGCATTGGCTAAAGCAGTTGAATGCTTGTGAACATTAGTGAGGACCACTTTCTCTTTAAATTGCACAACAGATGTTTGGTCCTCCGGAGTCGGTACTCTCTGAGATTGCACATCTTAGTGATGAGATTTGACAAAGGAGATGTTGTGCATCTCTGCTTTCGGTTGAGCACCAAGGATCTTAGTGCCTCCTTGGTCATTTGAGACTTGCTCATCATCAAGATGCAATGAAGTGGGTTAGTCGACCTCTTTGTGATGAGGCATGAGGTCGGTATCCTGTTCCAACTCCTGTTACTCCATGTCTGCATCCAACTATTCAAGCACCTGTTCTATCTCATGAGAAAAGCGTTGCCCCTGCGATGGTTCACCTTGTTCGCCTGATGCCAGCTATTCAGATGAATCAACTACTTGTACAAGTGTTGCTTCATCTGTCTACATGTGATGCTCCCCCTGCTGAATCTGTTGCTGTTGCACTTCCTTCTCTTGTTGGCATAGATCTTGTTTTTTTCGAAGTTGCTCCCTCAGCTCATGCAACTCCTTCTCTGCTTCTTCCATTTTCTTCTTATCCCTCTGCCTTCATGCATTCACTTGTCGCGCTGCTGCCTCTTCACCTAAATAGCCTTAGCTGCTTTTTCTTCAAGTGGATCTACTCGAAACTTGCAGCTTTGCTCCTCCTCCATGTGGTCGACAATCTTCCTCTTCCATTTTTCACGCATAGGTATGCTTGGCTCTGCTACCTCAGCTGCTACTACTACTGTTGATACTGTTGGTGCTCTCCATGATGCTGCTTCATGCTATTTTGGAAACCATTCTACAACAAATCCAAACTTTTCATTGGGTCTGGAGGAATTGTAGCAATACCTCTATGAGTCCTTGGCCCAATGACATGCCCCATGGATCTAGTTGAACTGAACTCTCACGTAGTGATCCTTCACAATGCAATGTGGGTCATACAAGTTGAAGCTTTAAAGGTCGAAAGGATATTTTGTCATCTACTCTGCTTCGACATCCACTTGCATGATACTCTGGATCTCATATAACCCAATTCGCAACGGAAGAGCGGTCGAATGTGCCTTATTCTTTCGGTGCAATCTAGCTATCAATCTTGCCGAGATGTGGTAAGCTAATTCCTACATGTCAAGCACGTCCAAGGCGAAGTTTGACAGAACATGTGGAGACTTCTCCGCACTGAACACTTGGATGAACGTGTCGGATGTTGAGGCATACCAATCTGCAATGCCTAGTAATGCCTTCCTTGCTTCCTCTAACATGCAGGGTGGATCTTTCTCGAATATCAACCTGTACACTGGGGTGAAAAAATGGTTGGACAACTGTATGAACACTCCTCTGAAGATGCATCTGGACAACAGCTTAAAATATGTGTTCACAACAGTCTCCATCAATGACCATGCCCACTCCAAGCCCGGGAACCCATGCTGGGCACAGACTGCATCTAGAATGTAAGCGTACATATAAACCTCTGCATGAATACCATCAGGTGGCTATCAACCTTCGTGACTTGTTCCTTCAGCTGGTGAGCCAATATGCCGGACCAGTTGCATGGTCTTCCTTCTCTAGCCAATTGGTCCAATGTGATCACCCAACTCTGAGGAAAGGCTTTAGTGCTTGCCTGGCCACTCAGTCGACATGCGAATATGACCAAGTATTGGTACACCTTCCTCAATATCTTTTTCTTGTAGATTTGGTTGGGTGTAATCCTGAAGTGAGCTGGCTCCTTTACCCAATCCTTTAGAATGTCTCTGGAGTGAAGTCTGTTGTTGGGCGAGCTGAATGGAGGAGTCATGAAAGTCATGGGCTCGATCTTCTGATACATCTCATCGTAATCTTGTGCCTAGAAGGTTGCAAGCTTCGTCCCACTGAAACTACTCAAGGTCATCGTCTCGAGGTCAGTGTGAGAAACAATCTAGTGAATCATGTCTGCGCATGGGAACATAGGGTATCTGCATGCAATCTGGTACAAGCCAGACTTATGAATGTTCATGTACACCTGACGGTCTTCAAGGTCTTCTCTAAAAGAACCTGCGAAAGTTGCATTCACCTCTTACCACTTCAGTTTGATTTCATTGTCTAGGTACAACTTCATATCTTCATAGATCGACAGACTAGAGGACACTTGCTCAACTGTTGCTGCAGTGGCTATACCATCAATGTCTTGAGATCCTATTCTCTTAGAATACATTGAGACAGATGAACACCTGAAAGATCTAGAAACAAGTAACATGCATGCAAGCAATATTTTAGTGAAAGCAAAGCATATCCGGGGAAGGACACATCACATACTTGGGGAACTTATGAGCAAGATTGCACAAATTTCACTCGGAGGTTGGGTGACTAGATACCAGAACTACGCAAAAGGTAGTCTGGGATGTGCGAGGTTGGACTAGTTAATGGATCTGGAAAATGCACAATCCATTCAAGCAGCTGGCTGCTAGGATTGCACAATGCGTAATCCCAACTGGGAGGGACTGTTGGCCTAGGGACAAATTTGCGCAATTTCTTAGGCTAAGAAGCCATTGTTCTCCATAAATGTGTAAAACAGTCCTATTGTCCAGTACTGGGCAAGAATGCACAAATATGGAGACGAAGGTGAGCCTTCCTTCCCCAGATTGCGCAATGCAGCCTTGGTGAAGGCAGAGCCCGGGTCAAGGTTGGCCCGACTCGCCGACGGGCAACTGAAAGCAAGTAAGACAATGAAATGCATGTAAACACTAAGTGATAGCAGAAGTGATTGATAGTGTATACAAAACATAAACTAAATATTCGATAGACAGATCAACATGCATGTGGGTGAGGCAGTTCGCCGGTTGGGTGAACGTCCATTCAAAACATGAATGAAATATTCGGTAGACAGATCAACATGCATGTGGGTGAGGAAGTTCGCCGGTTGGGCGAACGTCCATGCAAAACAGTTTCATGTATGTGATAGTAGTGAGATAGAAACAAACACTAAAATAGAGCTAAGACAAGCTAGAATATATGTAAATAACAACAGAGGTTCAAAGAACTCAAGCAAACAACACTCACACAAGCAAATACACAAAAAGCGACAGAAATGCTGAAAAAGACAAGTTGAGGTCACTTACCCGTGAATAGCTGAGCCAGATGTGTTGAAGAGTCCTGGATGTGTTATGGGATGTCAGAGCTCCAAAATTTATGTGAATGAATG
Organism: Pinus taeda; assembly: GCA_000404065.3. Classification (NCBI taxonomy): domain Eukaryota; kingdom Viridiplantae; phylum Streptophyta; class Pinopsida; order Pinales; family Pinaceae; genus Pinus; species Pinus taeda. The sequence continues at coordinate 8,782 of APFE031039133.1, forward strand.
AGATTTGATGCATCGAATAAATAAGTCTGGCCTCATTACGCACATGACCAAATCTAGGAAAAAATGACACTTGGAGGGAAACTTCTAAAACAACTTTGTATGTAACCCCTAGCTGCTAAAAATAGCTACCTGAATCATGGGATGCATTTTGCATGTTTTCTCTTGCTATTCTGGAAAGATAAAATCATGCATGCTTGCAAGTCAAGTTTCCTTGGTCCCGGGTGGAACTAGTCAACCAGGCTATTCATGCATGCAGCTGCACAACTGCTTGGGAAAAATGAGCATTCATGGCTGGGAGTTGGGCTGATTGCCTAGGAGATTTGTGCAATTTCTGGGCAGAGTAGTTGACTGCTACCCAGATTTGTGTAAATCCTGGGCTGAACAACCTACTGCTGGGAAAATTTGTGCAAATCCTACTGGGAGGGTTGGCTGGCAGGATTGCGCAATTCTAGAGCCCAACATGCTGTTATAGAGGATTGCGCAATTCCTAGAGTGAAGGCTGGTTGCCCTCCAGAAATGCGCAATTTTCAAGGGGAATCTGCTCAACCTGTAGCTGGACCAAGTCTGAGTAAGCAGCCTATGAGGGGAATGGATCAACTATGATCGACAGGCTGCCTTCGTGCGGGGAAAACACTAAAGCTTGAGTAGTTTGATGAAGCAAGACAAAGTGTTGTGTAAGGTTGGTAGGAAGGCTCCAAAAAAGGCTAAGGAAAAATTTTCGAGGGTGGTTGTAGTCGCTACAACACTCGGCGCCATACTGGTAGAACTCTAGCTCTCTGACACCTCCGGAAGTATTGTTCAGTTCTCATCTCATCTTGGTTATTCACTAACTTTATTGTAAGATGTAGCATCTTCCAAGCCCTTGGTCGATTGACACACATTCCAATCCAAGGCAAAACAATTGTTTCGATTGGGGTTGAGGGGTATATAGGTGCACAAGCAGTATAGTCATCAGGGTCTTAGTTTTATATCTGGTGTTTCTTCACTACCAGCATGCCTGGATAGTACTCCGGTGGAGTCACATAGGAACACAAGCGTGGCTTCGCTGCCAGCGAGCTTGGTCAGTACCCCAATGGAGTTACTTGCATTACCTCCTTGCGCAGGAAGCCTTTCTCTTCTTTCACTTTATTCATTTTTCATTTTGAATTTTTTTACTTTTCATTTTTTTCATTTTCATTTTCACTGTGCATAACACTTATTCATTTCAGAGGCGGAAGAGGGATCCTGACTTATTGAGAGAAAAATAGGTTGTTCCAGCAGAGAAGTAGTTTATTATATCTCTGATATGCCTGTTAAGGTTTCCCCCTCACCTTACTCTACTTGACTGGGCTGACAAGGGTTAACCTAAAAAAAACCGACTAGAGAAGGTAACACTACTTAGCACACAAGCGTTGTGTTTTCACCAAGGTTCACCTTGAACAATACGTATTTTCCTTCAGCGTATCATGGATTAAGAGTAACAAGCTTATCATACAAAGGTAAGATGACAGATAACCAAGTAGTGATAGTTGTATAAGACCTCTTGTACTTTACCCAACCTGCTTCAAGAGTCATACATGGTTTCATGCAAGACTAACCTACAGACGAAGCAAACAAGCTCACAAACATCAAAGCAAAGCAAAATCATAAGCGAAAGTGAATGAAAAGAAAGTAAGCAAACAAGTAAGCAAACAAACAAGCAAACAAAGCATATAAGCAACAAGCATGCAAGCAAAGAATTGAAAGAAAACACTACTCCTACTCCTACACTAACGGTGCATGGGCCTAATCATGTGAAGTGATACTTCAAATGCAACCACTAGTGCATTGGTAGAACCAAGTTGGTGAAGGCTTGGTCTGCGAGCAACCCAATGGTGTGAACTGGAAAGTAAGAAAGATATAATAATGAAGTCAACCACACTTCGTGTTTCAAAGTGCCTACAAGACATGAGTGAGTGCATGTGTATGACAGGAAGTCCATGGACTTCTCATGGTGTTGTGTGACACTATGTGCAACTTTGAAACAAAATCACACTCTTGACTGTGACATGCAAGCAAATGAAAGAAACAAAGATAACTTGCGTCACGAACGAGCGCTTGCAATGTAAGACTCCTCCAATGCATGAGAAATGGGATCGTGCAATTTGAGTGGGGGAAGTGTGATTTGTGAGTGAGATGGATCTTTAATGCATACATATGAGTGATGAGGAGCCTTGGGTGATTGAATAGTTTCATGATCGGAAGTGAGACTGACCCCAGGAGAGCGAGGCCCTAACATAACCATCAGCTCAGGTTGAAGTGCCTCGACAATCTTGGGTGTCTCAACTTCATCATCAGGTAGATCATCATACACTGGTGGCTTCGAGAGATCAATTGCAATAGATTCATGATCATGATAAAAAATGGAAGCAAATGGATCACGACTACCATGATCAGAAAAATCAAGAATTCTTCGGCATCCTCATGATCAGATGAATCAAATAGAGGGGTAGATGAAAAGCAAACAAACTCATCCTCTGTGTTTCCAGAAAAGATAGATGAAGGGTCAAGTGGATTTTCAATGAGTAACTTATCCTCTCCATTGTCGAATGATGGACTAACATCTGATGAGTCCTGCGAATGATCAACAATGGGTGCATCCGTGGATGAAGATACGCATGTAAAATCATGGATGGCAGGTTCACCAAAGAGGTTAGTAAAAAATGGAGGGGGCTCGGATAGAAGGGAGTCATCCTTCGCTGAGTGTTGATGTTAAAGCTCCCACTCATACTCTTCATGAATGACAATGCATGTTGGTTGTGCAACACCAACTCCGCCAATGGTTTTTTCGTCATTCACAACAAGTGAAGAGTCGAGAATGGATGAACACAAGATAACATCATCCAGAGGAACACCTGAGTGCGAAGACAAAGGTCAAAGAAAATAATGCATATGAGAACTTGAAGGACTCATAACCAAATCTACACAAAAATTGAGTGGAGTGATGTTGGGAGAGTGTGAAGGATGAATGGTGTGTGAGCATGATCCTCAACATCACTAGGAAGTGGTGGAGCTGATGAATGAGAAGGAGGCGGATAGTTAGTTGAGACAGTGCCCACTCCGACATGATATTGTGTAGTTCCATGAATGAAGAATGTTGAGCAAGGCTTGATCTCAAGCTTCCTCTTGGTACGGGCAGATTTCTTAAGGCAATACTCGAACCAGTCCCAATGATAAGCAAACTTAATTTGGCTCCTCAAAGATTGAAACTGCAAGTCATGGAAGCACTGCCAAAAATCAATAACAGATTCATGTAGAGCCCTCCGTTGCTATAACAGTTTCCGGTCAAGATGGCCTGGATCAAAATGATAGAACATGTCTTCAATGAGATCACAGAAGTGCTCAAATGAGTGCACGGTGTCAGTTAGTAGGTTTAGCACCCAATGAAATGGAGATTCACAAAGTGTGTATGCAAGCAACAAATGGCCTGTTTGTTAGAAAACTCATCTTCCTCATGAATCGTGGAAAGAAAGTTATGTAAGTGCTCAGGCCAGGCCACTTCGCCTTCACCATCATACATGTGAGTGGACAAGAGATCAAACAACTTCCTCGAGATGGAGACATATTTATGATTCGAAAAACACCTCTGGAGAAGAAGAGTGCAAGACTCCATGAAAGATATGTAAAGGTTCAAAACTGGATGAGAGGACACTGCTTGCCATCAGGCCCTCCTTCTAGCACCAGAAATGTTGACAATGTTGGACCCGCCAACATGTCAAGGGGATATCCCTGGTAAGAAGTCCCAATTAGACCTCAGACCGTTTGGTGTAGGAGTCCCAACAGTGGGTCGTAAGGTAATGCCTTGACCACGATGTCGCACAGAGGCAAGTAGGATAAATTTGTCAGCAGCAAGGGTGTGACTGATGTAGTGATTCAAGGAAGGTGTATGAGAGGTTCCAACACTTCAAAGGGGGAAGGAGGTGAAGGTGAGTTCTAGGTTGAAAGGGATCAGTCCCAACTCGACTAGGAACACACAACACAAAGGACATGCACAAATTCCAGTAGAGTAGTCCACTCGGATGTGGTAGTCACATCATACAAGGTAAGACAACACATATAACACTCACAGATTAGCTTGAGATGAGTACGACAATCGTTATAGCAAGGTTCAAGTGAAAGGTCTGTCTGATGTCCAGCAAAGTAGTTGACATGGATGGTGACAGCATTAACAACAAGATTCATATAATTGCATGTGAATCGGTTCATACACAAGTACGTAAGTTAAACAACATATATCATTAAAGAAACTGGAGTAGTCCAACTACAATAGCAACATAAGAATGAAAATGTGTTGACTCTTATTATATAAATAAGTACACAATCATACAATACATCCATGTAAACCTGCTAGCCCCAACAATGGAACGTTACAGCCACATCTTCCTACTCCTCCAAAGAGATGTACTAGCTCCATGCAGTGGAGAACCCAAGGTGCATTACAATACTGTCCAAGCCTTCTTCAAGATAGTCTTAGTAGAAGCTTGGCCAACCAAAAGCCTATACAATGAGTTATGAGGGACCATTTATAAAAAAGGGTGTGGTGATCCTTGACATTCCCCTTTGTGACCATTCAACTACCCTCATGACTCTTCACCTACTCTATGATTGTTATATCCACTCTTGACACCTAACTTACACTTGACATGACTCAACATTACAATGCACATGTACCCATCTGAACAATGGCTTGGACAAGCCAAACTAGACATCATTCAGACTTAGAAAACTATAGAAGTCAAACTACTCGACATCCTCATGTTGATCAACATTGAGATATTGATGCCAAGATTGGTAGTCCTTGATAGTGTTCGTGTGTTCTGCTGTGACATCCATCTGAAACCTGAACCTTGCCTCCATAGCATCTGGGTACACTGCTCGGGCTCCTCTGTCCAACTCGTCTGTGAGTATGTGCATCATTGTCTTTAATGTGCCCAAACCAGCAACGTACTTGTGCATGATGTCTGCACTGATAGGCAAGTCTGGGTTGGTGGCGGTGTGCATCAACTCATCAAAGTACGAGTCAAGCTCCTGTCAGACCTACTTCTTTCTCTTTGTCTGGGTGAAGGTCCCAAGTGATGGGATCGCATGAATGTGCACTATAACATCCATACTTTTGAATACTCATGCATGAGAAGCCTGTATGCTAGTGATGAGTTGCGGTAGGTCTTCATAGTTCTAGATCCGATTCTGGATATGTTGTTGTAGTTCAACCACATTGGCCTCCATCATCTTTAGCAAGTGAAGTGGTGCTCCCTTGTACTTCATCATCCATGCTTGCATGTTATCCACAACATTATGTATGTTCTTCAAGATGCATGCTCTTCTCACACATCGCTAGTGCCATCCGTGGAGATGAACGACTGCTTGATGCACGGTACCAAACTTGGAGTACAATGCTTGCATAATTGTGTCCAAGGACAATACTTCATCTAGTATTGCCTTCTTCAGTTCAGCTCGGGTAGATATTGTCACCAAGTCTCTTCCCTGCTTGGCCACTTGTAGTTCCTTCGCCATTTGCTCATTCTCAGCTATGAGAAAATGAAAACTTGAGCTAGTGGCTTCGGCATACACTCTACCTGCATTAGCCAAAGCAGCTAGATGCTTGTGCACATCAGTCATGATCAGTTTCTCTTCAAATTTCATAGGGGATGTTTGGTCCTTCGGAGTTAGTACTCTTTGAGATTGCACAATTTTGTGATGAGATTCGTCAAAGGAGATGTTTTGCATCTCTGCTTCCGGTTGACCACCAAGTATCTCAGTGCCTCCTTGGTCATTTGAGACTTGCTCATCATCAAGATGTAATGAAGCAGGTGAGTTGACCTATTTGTGATGAGGCATAAGGTTGGTATATGCTGCTCCATATATGCATCCAACTGTTCAAGCGCCTGTTCTATCTCATGAGAAAAGTCTTGCCCCTGCGATGGTTCACCCTGTTTGCCTGGTGCCAGTTGTTTAGATGAATTGACTACTTGTACGGGCATTGCTTCATCTATCTGCATGTGATGTGCCCCCTTCTAAATTTGTTGTTATTGTGCTTCCTTCTCTTGTTGGCGCAGCTCCTGTTCTTTTTGAAGTTGCTCCCTCAGCTCATGCACCTCCCTCTTCACTTGAATAACCATAGCTGCTTGTTCTACAAGTGGATCTGCTCGAAACTTACAGCTTTGCTCCTCCTCCATGTGGTCGAAAATCTTCCTCTTCCCTTTGTCGTGCACAGGTATGCTTGGCTCTGCTGCCTCTGCTGCTACTGTTGGTGCTCTCCGCGATGCTGCTTCATGTTGTTTTGCTAACCATTCTATGGCGAAGCGGACCTGTTCATTGAGCCTAGAGGAATTGTAGCAGTACCTCCATGAGTCCTCCTCGTCCCAATGACATGCCCTATGGATCCAGTTGAACTGAACTCTCATGCATTGATCCTTCACAATGCAATGTGGGTCATACGGGTTGAAGCTTCAGAGGTCGAAAGGATATTTCCTCATCTGCTTTGCTTCGACATTGCTTGCTTGATACTCCAAATCTCATATAACCCAATCTGCAATGGAAGAGCGGGCCAAGGTGCCTTCTTCTTCCACTATAGTCTAACTGGAAATCCTGCCGAGATGTGGTACGCTACTTCCTACATGACAAGCACGTCCAAGGCGAACTTTGGGAGAACATGCATAGACTTCTCCGAACTGAACACTCAGATGAACACACCGGACGGTGAGGCATACCAATATGCAATGCCTAACAATGCCTTCATCGCTTCCTCTGACATGCGGGGTGGATCTTGCTCGAATATCAACCTGTACACTCGGGTGACAAAATGGTTGGACAACTATGTGATCACTCCTTTGAAGCTCCATTCGGACAACAACTTGAAATACATGTTCACAACAGTGTCCGCCGATGACCATGCCCACTCTAAGCCGGGAACTCATGTCGGGCATAGATTGCATCTAGAATGTAAGCGGACATATAAATCTCTGCATGCATACCATTGGGTGACTGTCAAGCCTTCGGGAATTGTTCCTTCAGCTCGTGAGCTAGTATGCTGGACCAGTTGCATGGTCTTCCTTCTCTAGCCAGTTGGTCCAATGCTGTTATAGACATTTTTGGGCACTTCAACCCCAATCATAAATGTCCATAAACTGAGGGCTCCTAAGTCCCTAAAAGTGTTGCTTCACTGCCTAAAGGGACAAGGTCAGCTGATTACATCATCTCCCAGAAGTTCTCCACTAAAAACTGCTCATAAATGGTCAAACCTGGACCA
>APFE031039139.1:5458-22868 GCA_000404065.3 Pinus taeda
TCAAAATCAAAAGTAGCAGCAACAGATAAAAGTAATCTAATAGAAGTTACCTTGTCAACAGGAGAAAAAATATCACCAAAATCAATTCCCGGCACCTGGGAATAACCTATTGCTACCAACCAAGCTTTGTATTTTTCCACCTTTCCTTCTGCATTTGTCTTCTTCTTGAACACCCATTTGCTGCCAATGGGTTTCCTTCCAGCAGACAACTCCACCAGATCCCAAGCCTCATTTTTGTGCAAAGATGTCATTTCATCAACCATGGCCTCTTTCCAGAGCTTACCATCCTCTAAATCTACTGCTTCCTTCACAGTTTTGGGATCATCATCAGTAATAGACAAAGAAAAATTTGAACAGAAAGCAGATGGACTATACCTTTCTGGCTGCCTTCTTTCTTGAACTGATCTTCTCACGCCCAGAGTTTGTGGCTCTTCATCTTTTGATTCCTCCTCTGTTGTAGAGTCTGATTCTTTCTCCTTTAGCTCAAATTCTATCTTCTCAGGTTCCTTTGGTTAGACTTCATGTTTAATAACATCTTTTACCTCTCTGAACACCACATCTCAGCTATACACAACCTTCCTTGTTACTAGGTTCCAAAGCTTATAGCCCTTTAAACCAGCCATATACCCAATAAAGATGCACTTTTCAGATTTACTATCCAACTTGGTTCGTTTCTCCTTTGGAACATGTACATATGCATCACATCCAAATACTCTCAGATGTGAAAGAGAGGGTTTCTTACCAAATCCATACCTCTTGTGGAGTCTTATCCTCCAACGCTGATGAAGGTGACCTATTGACTAGGTAACATGCAGTATCCACCACCTCTGCCTAGAATTCTTGTCCTAACCTAGCACCATTGAGCATGCTTCTTGCCCTTTCCATCAATGTCTTATTCATTCTTTCTGTAACTTCATTTTGCTGAGGTGTATATGGAGTATTCTTCTGTCGTGCTATACCACACTTCTTACAAAATTCTTCAAATTCCTTGCTGCAAAAATCTCCACCGTTATCTGACCTCAACACCTTTATCTTCTTCTCTATATGATTTTCCACCAGAGCCTTAAATTCTTTAAACTTGTCAAAGACTTCAGATTTCATCTTAAGGAAATATATCCATGTATTCCTTGAGAAATCATCTATAAATGATACATAGTACAAAGACTTACCCAGTGATGGAACCTTTATAGGTCCAAACACATCACTGTGCACAAGCTCTAATATCTGTTTCGCCTCTTACTACCAGAAGGGAAACTCATCCGATTTTGCTTCCCATATACACAATTTTCACAGAAATCAAAATCCGGAGAGTTATTACTCATACCTTCTACCATACCTTTAACATGAAGTATTTGAAGGCCCTTCTCTCCAATATGTCCAAGCCTTTGATGCCACAACATGGTCTTTTCTCTAGAGACCACTAGATTTTCTGCTCCACTTTCAGTAACCATAGAACTGTTGCACCCATCAATAACAGTGCTACCTTGTAGCTTGTACATAGTTCCAATTTGAAATCCCCACATCAATACTAGTGCTCCCCGAACCATTTTGTAGGTATCCTTCTCGAACACTTTTTTTACAGCTACATCATCTAGCTTTCTTACAGAAATTAGATTTATAGTCAATGTAGGAATATGCAGAACACACGGAAGTGTTCTAACCCTTCCACCTGGCAACTTCAACTTTACTTTTGTGTGACCAATGATTCTAGCCTTCCTATCATCCCCTAAGAGGACATCACACCCATCGTATTTCTCATACTCACAGAACCACTCTCTATGGGGAGTGAAGTGAAAAGATGCACCTGAGTCAATCAACCATGCCTCATGATCTACATGTGTACTTGAAGAAGCCAAGTACACATCCGCACCTTCATCTGAGGTGGTTTTTACCTCTGCAGAAGGAGCATCATTAGATCCCTTTCCTTTATCAAGAGCTTTAGATTTACAGTCCCTTTTGTAGTGCCCTTCCTTTCCGCATTTCTAGCACACAACCTTTACAGATTTTCCTAGAGATTTAGATCTCCATCTAGATTTAGATCTCCCACTCGATGATTTATTTTTGTTTCTGTTCTGGGACCGTCCTCATACATACAAGGCATCACCATTCTTGTTGTCCATATTTTTCCGTCTTATCTTGTCCATCGGCAAGGATGAGACTATTTCATCAAACTGCAAGGCAGTTGCATTGCTACCTATTGCAATAACTAGACTATTCCATGAATCTGGTAGAGAACACAACAAACTGATGCACTTATCTTGATCTAAAATTTTAATATCAACAGATGCTAACTAACTTACCACAGTATTAAATGTGTTCAGATGCTTTATCACCGAGTCTCCATATTTCATCCTCAGGTTATACAACTTTTCCACAGGAACAGTTTATTCACCAGAGACTTAGATTGGTGCAAAGTCCCTAATTTGTCCCACAAAGACTTCACCATAGCTTCCCCTGATACATCCAGCAATACTGAATCTGAGACACACAATCGTATTGTTCTCTTTGCCTTCCAATCCAACTTCTTCCATTATTCATATGACACTCTCTTTGTTTTAGTACCCATATCTACCGCGATCCACTTATCTTTATCCAACAATAGATCCTCCATATTGAGTTTCCACAACTCAAAACTCTGACCATTAAATTTCTCAATCTCTATCTTTCCACTGCTCACCATGTTCTTTCACCACCATAATCAATCTCATAGATCTCCCACTGAACAGTGCCTACCGCAGGCCTGAGCGAAACCCCTCAGCAACAAAGGCATCCCCTCGAAGCCAAAACTGCTTTGATACCAAATGTAGGTTTTAACCCTGTACATAAATTACTTGCATACGAATTCTGAAACACAAAAAATAAACAATGTGAGAGAATAACACATAAAACACATATACACAGAGATTTTCCCCTGGATCCCAAAACCGAGACTACCAGTTTGATTTTTGACTATGTTCATTTCAATGTTATAATGCATATTTATAAATTCCGAAGCATCCAATACCATCGACCAAAAACCATCGTGCCCAATACCATGGACCGAAAACCATCACGTCTAAAAACATGTGCGAAAAACATGCACAAAACCATAGGTGGGTCCACCCATCCTAACATAGGGTTCAAAACCAAAATTTTCTGGGCGCTGCCCCAGACCCCATAAAGTGGGGTTATGGGTGCGCTGCAAGCCCCCTATGAACCCCCACCCACTACACAATAAGCGCAACTAAGGGGGCATTCGCCCCCCCTCTAACCCCCTAGTTAACTACGTGGGCTAGTTGTGGAAAGAATATAACACAACCCAACATCCACAATTCATCTTTCCCTAGACTCACCCTTTCCCAGATTTTGTTTTATGGTCTCAAGCTAGGTATATCCCTAGCCAAAGAGCCATTTTGGCTTAGAATGGAGACATTATGTTTACTATAACCTCATAATTAATTAACCAGATGAGTCAAGTCCCCCAAAATGATTATTTGAGCCCTTTCTCTGTAGATTCCCTCATGGAACTCTACCAAAATCTAACCTTCCCTCAAAGAGCTAGAATATTTGAAATTTTCTTACCAGAGGATGTCTAGCTGGCAAAGAAAAATCCACCATTTCCAGCCTTCATGTTTTCAGAAAAGACTAAGCAAATTGTTTCATTACTATCTTGTCTCCTAGGGTATCAATCATATGAATGGGTGGATGAGCCTATCCCAGGTTTTCTATCCATCTTTTCAATAGAATAAAAACCTTTTGTAATGTTTAATTTCAGTCAACTCCTTGCCGACATCATCCATGAAATTTTTTTCAAGATTACTACAAAAGGAATATTTAAACATGCATCAATGCTATTTTATATGTTTCTATTTTTCCAAGCAGAAAGATTCCCAATTTCTTTGCAGAGACTAGATGAACAAGGCAATACACAATCAATCATCTAGTGGACCTCTTTGGTGAGGAAGACCATGAGTAATTTCGGTTCCAGTGACTTCATAGACTAGTTCATTTATATAGTTGCATGCCTTCTTAACAGTAATGTAGAACCTAGAATAGGTTCTGAGATACAAAAAACCTTACATCTCAGTGAATAAGTTAAAACAGGAAACTTGCACTTGTATGATAAATACATAGAAATTAAAGTGTATGGTTGTGGGTTGCCACCATGCACACTACCAAGATATGTTCCTATGAGAATTTTTGCATTGGAATATATAAGGAAAATTATCAACATGGATGACTTACACTTTGTTTCAGCTTAAAAAAAGGCACAGTTCAAGATCAAGATGCATGTGGGGCCATCCATATACAGGAATCGAGCAGCTGGTAAAGAGGCAGATGCACTTCTCAAAAAAATGAACTTCCAGTTAAGCTTTACTTGGTTAGAAGACCCCTTCGACATCATTTCCAGTTTAAGAGTGGAATAGAAGACCACTTCTTACACTCACACTCCTAGGCTAGAGATTGAAGAATTCATGAACTAGGATCAATGGGAGGAGAACATTCTGCAAGAAGCTAAAGAACAGGTTATGTCTACAACCACTTCACAGACTCTAGTACCTGAAGAGAAGCATGACAAAAGGCTAAAAGAAGAAAATTATCTTGCATTAACAAAAATTGGAGCCAAGAAATTCCTAATATATACAAAGAAGCATAAAACTAATCCAAAATGAGTTTTCATGTAGGATGATGAAGGGCATGCTACTATAGTTTCAATAGGTCTACATGTTTCTGCAAGACCAGAAAATATTTTTGCAGGTAAAATACAAGAAGATATTTTTGTAGGATCTCAATCTTCCTTAGCCTCAGAAGATCCTCGAGATTCATCACAGACAATAGACTTGGCTCAAGGCCAAATAATGCCAAATATTTTTTCTAATTACAAAGAAATCAATCAGAAAAATGAAATGCTAAAGGCCAGCACATATACTCAATTCTGGAAGCAAACTACTTCTTCCCAACACAGGATTTTGTTAGCCTTTGATACTAAGCAAAGAAGAATGAAAATGGATTTTCTACAAGCACAAGTTTCATTGCCAAATTCACTAATAGACTATAAGAAGACAATATTCTCCTTTGACACCAATCAAATCCATCTGATTGATCAGACAGATATGCACAAATAGACTCGGGAGATGTTATACTCCACTCTGACTAATATTTCCATGACAACTTCAAAATTGCAGGCCTCCATCATCAATATACAGTGATAGTTGAAGCTGGAGAAGATCTCATGTTTGGGAAACAATACCATAATAAAATCAATAGAGGACTTAGTCATTAAGCTAGGCTATGACCCCAGTGATTTAAAGGTAGTGGTGGAGATTGTAAGAAAAATGAATGCATATATAACAGCTCTGAGGAAGCAGCTCAAGCTTCTATCTATAGAGGATCTACAGACCAAGGAAATGGGAGAACTGGAAAAGGAAAAGGAAGACATGTACAAGATAATAATTGAATAGAATGTCCATTTCAGAGAAATGGAGGTGGAACTAGAAAAATTTCTCAAGGAGAAAGAGTAGTCCTCACAGTTGGTATAGTTCCACTGAGTGCAGTTCCCATTTCAGTCACAGGAACAACAGAGGATTCTACATCAACAAAAGCACCAACATGAGAAATAGATTATGCCACTGAATTGGTTAAATCCATTCAAGAGATGTCCATTCAAGGAAAATAAATTGAGAATTTAAAAGATCATCTAAAGAATTTACAGGACCAGAAGTTGAAGATAGATAACTCCCGTGTAGTAGAATTACAAAAATCTCCTAAGCTTGCTCAAAGAATAGAGGTTTTATAGAGTGATTCAATGATGGCTCAAACTTTATCGCAATCCAAATATAACATATGGGTGGATATAAATCAAGCCATAATAGAAATTTAGCCATCAATTTAGATCATCTTTGAATAGGAAGAATTGATGCATATGTCAAAAACAGTTATAGAAGAGGTAAGAGAAACATTAGGAGACTAGTGGAGTGAAGAAACAACCTTAATCAAAGTTTTGAATTCTTAAACTAAGGAGGAACTAGAGGAGCTTCAGATTGCACACATAATAGAAACCATTCCCGAGATAAAGAAAGTTTTAGAGAAGAGGAACCTCATGATACAACTAGATAATAAATGTCAGTCTCTTGAAACTATTGTTAAGAGGTTTCATACTAAGCTCAATTTACTAAATCAGAGAGGGCTACTAGGGTTGGTAGCAATGAATTACAGATTGATCAGTTTGAGTGACTACAACCACAAATTGTTTACTATTGCCCAAGATAAGTCTAAGTTTGCAAGGGTAAAAGGGAGTATTACAAGAAAAATTTTCCTAGAGGCTTTAGAGTTTGATTTGATCATTAAACATGAGATCAAACACATTTTTGTCAACAAGCCTACATTTGAGAAATATAATGAAGTTGATGAAACATATAGAAAGTTAATAAAACTTCATATCCTTAGTGAAGATCGATGGGATCATTTGTGTGAATTACTTGAGTGAAACACGTTTTATCTTAGACAGCATGGCATCACCTTTGTGGGACCAGTCATGAACAACCATCCTCGAAAATAGTGCCAGTAGCTCCAGTAATTCCAAATTCCTAAATATTTGTAGTATTTAGGTAATCAGTTTTAGATATTTTAGTATTTTGTCTTGATATTTTGACATCATGATATTTTGTAATTATTTTCTATAATTACTTCATAATTCAAAGTAGTAGAGGTTGATATTTATGTAAAAGAAAAGGACTATTTATGTAAAGTTGTTCGACAAAGTTCTAGTCGACACATTTCGGTAATACAGAATCTTTTCCAGGATTCCTGTGTCAATCTTTTGGTGAATTGATATTCTCCTTTGTTACTGTGTTTTCCTTTTTTTTTAATTTCATGTGTTTTCTAATCTATTTTCTTCAAAGAAAATTATCAACCTGAATTTGTTTAAGTACACTCAGGTCTGTCTTTTGAACAATTTTATTTTTTTCTAGTGAAGTTAAGTAATAGAATTATTAATTTCTCTATTCTTAATGGAAACTTAATAGTTTCTTCTTTTTCCATCTAATCGAGCATATCAGATCCAATAAATATGCCTACCTTGCCTATTAGATTTGTCTGTAAATGTTAAAATAAATTCATTCGAAGTATATTGACTCCATTGCCCAATGATATACTATTACATTATCAACCAGACAACTAAACCAAATCTGAAACCAAATTATTGAACTTTCATAGCCAGCCTAATATCTCAATACAAACAAAACTAAATCTGAAAGAGAGATTACCCTCTGAGGCTAGTAGGGATAGATCCCAGCCTCCAAAGTGGTTTTGTGGTTACCTTAGTTCGTATTTTTTCACAGTCTTAGCAAATACATAGTGATAAAAATATGGTGACCATACTGGGGAATTACAAACAAAATTGATTCATATTTAAGTTTCCCTAAAATTATAATTCATCTGAGTGCTTAAATTTCCATTTCTAAAATTTGAGCTAAGATTGTCTATTATTACTAAGGGTGTATAAATTTTGATAACTGTACATATTTTTTTAATATATATTGCTCCCAAAAGAACACATACTAGAGCCAACCCAGATCCCAACCCACCATGGATTGTAGAAAACCGTGAGTTGATCGTAAGAAGGAAAAGTCCAACTGAAAGCTAGGGAAGTAACAGCCCTCCATCTAAAGCTCAATCTCTCCCTGTAGGCTTTCAAAATTTAGATGAAGTTGATATTGGGTTAGATCTAGATTTTGAGCATAGTTTATTTAGAATCAAGTTAGATACTTGGATACCTCAAATGGTGGTTGATGAGAATATATTCAAACCTCGCATTTTAAAACATCAAGTTGTTAAATCTAACCCTAAAGATGATGCCATTAAACAATTTGAAAAACTTGAGAAACTAGTATTTGAAATAGATCAGGCTATACAGACATCTTGTGAGTCACCTAAAACTACATCCACTACCTCCACTTCTTCATCCCTGGATCCACTTAAGATTTCTCCTAAAATTTCCACCCCACCCAAAACTTCCCTTGTTCATACCACTCTTTTCCAAACTCCTGATTTTTTTGTTCCATAGGATTTTCTTTCACTTCCACTACCTCTCCAATAACTACCCCCATTACCATCCCACCTATTTCATTTTCAATCCCTGCTATCCCTGCATCTACACAACAAACTATTCCACACCTCCTTTCATAACTTCCATACCCACACCTCTCGTAATTTCATTTGTGCCTCACCTACTATCCACGGCAGGAAGATATGATCCTTTGGCATTGCAAGCACCTTTAAATGCTATGCCATATAACTATGCTCATAGATTGCCACAATTGGATGGTCCAACTCTTGTGAAAACACAACAACATATTGATAGGATGAAAGACCCCTTTGACTTGGAAGAAGTCGATGATGATGATCTTAAAATCAGGTTCTTTTCTAAAAGTTTAAAAGGATAAGTTAAGAAGTGGTATAGGGAATTAGGAGCTAGGAGTGTGTTGGAAATAATACTGAGAAGGGGGGTTGAATCATTATTATCAAACAATTATCAATTTATAGAAATATTTCCAGATCTGACAATTGAAACATGCATATAGCTTCCAAACTTATAATTTAATTTATTCTTCGGATGTTTGTCATTAATCTGTATGTGAGAACCATAGAATAATCAGCAGGAACACAAAATAGATAGTCACACCAAGGAACACAGGATGTAAGGTGGAAACCCAATGGGAGTGAAAACCACTTGCTGCAATATGTCTCTATCTTCTTTCAATTAAAAACTTCTTCTTACAATGATTTTGTACTCATGCAATCTTTTACCAGTACATAGGCTGCAACCTACAGAGAGCTACAACCCTCTCTCATTTTCTAGCTTCTTCTGGAAGGGAGCTACAACCCCCATAGCTCTTGTACTAGCTGAAATACTAGTACGTAGGTGCTGACCTACAGAAGGCTACTACCTTCTCTTTCCTTCGAAGGACCACATTTCATCAATTTTCAAACTGGATCCAAAACATCAAGTACATGTGCATCACCCAATCTCCTTTAAACAAATAACTTCTCAGAATGCAGTAACCAGAAAATAACACCAGTAACCAGACACCAATTTAAACCTAGATCTCTACAGAAACAAATAAAAGACAACTAAAATATATTTCAAGAAAGGTACACAACTTCACCGAAGGAAACCTGTGGATATCTGCAATTCTGCCGTGATGAGCCTGCGCAACTCTGCACCCGCACTGTTTCCTTTTCAGCGCACCTCTGCACCTGCTCCGTTGTCGCTCCTATGCACCTCCGGATTTAGACATTTTACCAATTCTCAAACATACCCCAGACAGTCGAAATCACATATCCGTTCATGCGTCAAAGGGATCCCAACTCTTCAGTAAATCTGACTTATAATGCTCCAATTTCTCCTTGATTCAGATTCAACTATGTCTCACCAACCGATTATCAGAAATTCAGACCTTGGTGCAAGAAAAGATTTTCAACACACTTCTGATTAGCTAAATGATCTCCTTTCCTTTTTATAGGCTAGGCCTCACTCAAAACTATGGACCAAAACCATTGAGAAACAATACCACGGACCCAATACTTGGGTTCAACTATTTTGGATGCAATACCACAGACAAAAACCATAGGATTAAAAATTGTCAGACTAATACTATGAACCAACCATAAGATTTCCCATATGTGTGCACTTTTCTCTACATGAAAGTGCGTGAACGTTTCTCTGCATGAAATTGAATGAACTTTTCTCTACATGAAAGGAACTTTTCTCTGCATGAAATTGCGTGAATTTTTCTCTCCATGAAAGGAAATTTTCTCTGCATGAAAGTGCGTGAACTTTTCTATGCATGAAATTGCATTAACTCTTCTCTGCATGAAAGTGCATGAACATTTCTTTGCATGAATTTTCGTGAACTAGAAAATAACTTTGCTGCACTATAATTTATCATCTAAAATGAGTGGGTTGCCATCAAGTACAACATATGTATCATAATGCCAACAATCTCCCCCTTTGGACTTGATGGCAACAACAACCAATCACTCTCCCCCTTTGACATCAAGGGCAAAGGGACGGACTGTCAGCACCTAAATCTGCCTTAGGCTGGAAGAAGGCAAAATTCAGGGTAACCACAAACCACGCTCAGTCTGGTAGCTAGCCCTACCAGAACAAGAGAGGGCTCTCTCCGACTCACGCTCAGTGAATACTTAAAACAATATGGTCTGAGATGACTTACTGTGAAATATTGATCTTTGACTAGTAAGTGAATATGGATACAAGAAGCGATTTTTATGAATGACTGCGTTTCTGGGATGGTATGGGACCATCGGACAACAATGAGCAGAGGATGAAATACAAAGCCACAGATTACTTTGTGAGGCAAGACAGACGGAAAGTCTAGCAACTTAGTTTGAAATAGCGTGGAATGGAGAGATTGCTTAGGAGGGTGAAAAGGGAATATGCACATGAATCATTTTCAATAGAAGAAAGAACACTGAACATGAAATTTTCCCACAGGAAGAACAATAAAATTGAATTCTACCTTATCTAACTTAGAAAATTTCACTGGAAATGAATATTAAATGTACTATTAAACATAACAAAATACATATGAAACATAAGAGACACATTTTCTACACTCAGAACCACATGAATCTCATGAAATAGAGTCGTTGCCTTTCATTAATCCTCTGTCAAAATATACAATGAAGAAACAGAGTTTCTTTCCGAGAGTCTACCAGAAATTACAAGCCAACCAACCCTTTGCAAATGGTTTGCATACAATATATAGAATGTTCCATGAGGAGATAGAATGCCCAAGGGTTGGGGAGTTTCTTGAATCATTACAAAATGGAGATGGAAAGCCAACCATTAGCTACAGGTGCAGCATTACAAACATGACAAATGGCTTGGGTGACTGTTTTCCTTCCTTTGCCACTTGGATAGAAGCCAATCTGGAGTGAAAATACCTTAAACTTTGCCTTATGTGCTGAGAAATTGAAGTGTAGATGAGCGGGCCCACTTTTGGAAAGTCGCGAATTGAAATTTCGCAAAACAGAGGTGAATTTGACCTTTTTCTCTGTATGCGCTACGCCAAATTCTCTATGCGCCATGCTATTTTGGAGGCTGATTTAAGGCACCTGCAGGAGTCGAAAATGTGCCCAAGTGTGCTTGTTGGAAAGCTTAGTCTACCTACTTTCCCACCCAAGTGGATTTTTTGAATTTGGTGCTCATTTGCCCCTCCAAATCTTCATTCTCCCAAGCCTGATTCCTGTGTGTCAAAATAGGGGCAGAAAGGCCATTTTTGGGTGTTTTTGGCCTCCTGGAGACTCAAATCATGCCCAAATTTCTTGTCCAAGCACTAGCAGTTGTGATTTTGCATGCTGAAATAAAAAATGCAAGACATTTCCAATTTGGAGCTCCCAATCCTAAGCGTCGTGCCAGTGGCGCGGCGCACAGGGAGAAAAAACCTGTGTTGTGACCAAAAAATTTCCATGTGACCAAAATTGCCCCAAATTTCTTGAAATTTGGGCTGCGGGTTCTCTAAGAGACACTATACTGGGCCACAGAGGCTTCAGGAAAGATAGTCGATCTTTCTCTTTTTGCCTCTTTTTCCTTTTTGTTGTTTTGCTCAATTTTGCCTTCAAGCTCCTTATCCGAGCCTTTGCACTCATGTTCTGTGCCCTGTAATCATAAACCATCCTCCTCAGTATGGTTTTGTCTCTATCAGCCTTCTCCAACAATCTATCAAGGTGTATGTTGATCCACTCGAGCCAAGCCTCGTCATCATTGTTGATCTCTTGCTCCAAGGTAGTGAGCTCGATCCTCCTTCGTTGGGCAGCTTGTCTATTCTCACGGATGTTTTGCAGCTCCATGATCTCATGCTGGTCCTCAAGCTTCTTGTTCCTTTGCTCCAAATACCTGATGATCAATTTGGCCCTCTCCAAATTGAGTGACAAGTCTTGGATCTCCATGTTCTACTCCTAAATGATCATCCTAAGTCTGGCACTCTCCACATCTGCATCATCATCCTCAATGAGGATGATGTCGGCCTCCTATTCACCTGATGGCCCCTCATCATGCATGGGCTTCTTGTTATATACCTAGGGGGGATAATATGGGGTACCAAGGGAGGTACCCAAGGTAATAATGTAATAATGGGATGGGCCATAGTAATAAATAAGGTGGTTAACCCATGTCATGTAAGGGACAACAAGTAGTTAATAATAATGTAAGGGGCCCATGGAATTATGATGGTATGAGGAAACCATGCATAATGATGCATGGTATTGTATGTATAAGGCCTATATAGAGGCTAGAGACTCCACATGGAGGGATATGAAGAGAAGTATTCTTGTATGAATAGGCATATGGCTTGTGGAGTATTCTGCTTCCTTAAGGAGTGAATGTACGGTGTTGCCCTACCTTAAGGGTTTGATCAATAAAGAATCATTTCATATCATTTCTGGGTTTACTTGCATTATCTTATATTTTCATATCAGATCTATAATATTTATGGGTTAGATATATAACAAGTGGTATCAGAGCTATAATATTTATGGGTCATATCTACAACACTTCTTGCCCCTGTCTTGTACCTATGTAGTCGATGCCACAAGCGAGGCCCCTTCCATCCTGGGTGGAGATAACACTCGCTTTGCTACTGCAAACAAGTGCCTACTACCTCCTTGATATGTAAAAAAAACTGGCATGGTAGTGGTCTCATGGCGCTTATACTGATGAGAAGGACCACCCATCTCATTCTCTACCTCTGGTAGTACCTGTGAAGTGATGAAGATGTCACGGGAGATGAAGTCCTCCCAGGAAATGCGCTGCAATCCCAACTGATGATCTACCAAAATCTGGATAAGAGCAAAGTGATAAACACTGTTAAGTTGCTGATGAGGAGTCTTATGCTGCATGAAGGTGTTCATCCTCTCTATGTTCCTACATATGAAAAATGGAAGGTTCACCATCCACACCCTGGTAAAGTCCATGAGCAACCTGATGTGATTGGCATATAGATGAGAGAACTTCCCCTCACAGCTGAAGTACTTCATGGTCAATTTCATGAGTGGAGCATACTCATATTTCAAATATCTAAATGGAAAGACTCTTGTGAGCTGCCTCAAGAATCTGGCCTTAATGTAAGGCTCATAGTGTTGCCTATCCACGTTCATTTTCTTATGACACTGTTCTCCAACATTTGGTATGTCGGTTGCCACTGATATAGTTTCGGGTGTCAATGTGAAGGTGACCCCAGCCAAGATAGACTGACCTCCATGTAGGTAAAGCAGAAAAATATGGGCCAACTCTTGATGAACTCTAATATTAGCCACCCTTTGACAAAATTCAAAACATGATAGGTGCTAGAAGCATGACATGGCAAGAGGGCATGCCTGCAATTTAGTGAGGGTAGTTGGCTCATCCCTAACATGTTTGCCACTCTTGTGATGTCCCCTGGGAGCCTTTTCTTCCGAGGATGAGTCACTTTGTGTCTCCATCTCATACTCTGATGAATGCTCTGATGCAATGACTGTTGTGTGTACTGTACTTGGGCTGCCCTTTGATGATGGTGTGAAGCTAGGTGTTGTTGTGAGATCTACCACCAAGGGGAGAAATGAAAACAATGGAGTATTTAGGAGGGGAGTAATATGATGGGAATAGGGGTTATGAGGAGAAGTTTGTTTAGGGATATGTAGGGGGTTTGGGTATTTGATAGGGTAGGGTTTTGGGGTTTTGACAAGGTAGGGTTTTAGGGTGTTATGCTGACCAAAGAGTGGAGGGATAGGGGATAGGGTTTGGTAGTGTTTTAGGGTAGGGATAATAGGAAAAATGAGAAATGGAGGATAGGGAAAAATGGTAGGAGAGGGAAAAATGGTAGGAAAACAGAGCCTTAGCATCAACACCACAATTATGCAACCCTAGCCACCATAGTTTTGATGTTTTTTGAGTGGTTGGTTTTATGAGTTTTATGGCAATTAAACATAGCCAAGAACCACCATATCATTCATAAAATCTGATGAGAAAGCCATGATATAGAGCCTACCTGTCAATTTGATGGGTATCACAAGCAATTTGAGGTGATTTGGCATGATGTCGGCCCTTTGTGGGTGTGCGCCGCGTGCCAAACCCAATGTGCCACACCTTGGGTGTGTGCCGCGCCGGTTGAAAAAATGCATTGAGGGGTGGCTCTGTGTGCGCCGCGCCCTCTGTGTGCGCCGCGCCCCTGCGTGTATGTGCCGCGCCCTGGAAACTGCCTCCTACTTTGCTCCAAACACGCACGATGCACTCTAAAACAATTTGCAATGTTTCCCTATGCACTTGATTTGCACAATGACCTTGATTTTGGTGAAAACTTGTATATAAAGGCTTTGAAGTCATGGGTTTAATTTTTTCCTCTTCAAAAACCCATTTTGCTAATGTTGTGTTTTGACACTTTTTCACTGACTTAAAGCAACACTGATTTTCACTCTTCCCTTTGAAATTTTAGCTCAAATGATGAAATTTTCGGCACTCTTTGCAGGAATTGCATGACATGACATTTGGCCATGGAAACCATGAATGCACCTGAAGAAATCAACTGATGACTTTTTTGAAAATTTTATCACAAATGACACTGTTTGACTTTTCTTTAAAACAAATTTTTGAAGAAGAGTCGAAGTCTATCAACATGACGATGAAACTCTCTGAATCATAACTTTGTAAAGGCCTCACTCTGGCATGCATGGCTTTATTGTACATGGTTGAAGACCAAATTGATTAATCCCTAGACCTAATTATCGAAAATGACTCTTGTCCATTAGAGGACCAGATCTTGACTATCATGGACTTTAGTGAACATTGGCAAAGGACCTAAGCTAGCAGGAGCCATACATGAGGGGAAATGACTAGCATGACCTTTTCCATCAGATTATGGCATGCCCCTAGTGGAATGTAGTTGGGTGAATGGAGGGGGACACCTAAAAATGAGATGCATAAAGAGTTTTGATCTCTGACGAAGGCCTGACCAGAACAACTCTAACACGGACTACCATACTCCCCCTGAGTACCTGCTGAAAACTTTGAACAAGCTCCCCCTTTGTATATGCTCTGTGGTGAAATGTTGTCTGCAAAAAGATGTTCTACAAGAAATAACATGACTCCATACATTATAAGTAACCTTCCTATCATCAAGACTCATACTACATCCATCTCCCATCCAAGTGGGAATACACAAGATAGACACAACTCATTCATCCCATGCATAGTGGGGAAACCAAAATAGGCTATTACATGACCTTGATATGGAAAGAAGTACATGACATAGATACAAGAACAACTATCAGCAAATTATACCTTCAAACTAGCACACATTGATCTACTCCACCAGAAAACTCTTGAGAAATCAAACCAAGGACTACTAAGATAATGCCAACAATGCATCATTAGAAGAATATATGCTACCCCTGAACTTGTGCCAGATGATCTCTGAGAAACCCATTCAACCCACATAGACTGGAAAATGTATGTGTATCCACCTACGTACAACAGACAAGATTCAACAGCAAGATGATGCATCAACAACCCCCAGCTTCTGTCTGAGGTATTCTAATGTCTCCTTGGGCAATGGTTTGGTGAGTATATCAACAAATTTTTCCTTGGAGGGAACATACTCCAATTTGACCTTTTGTTCTAGCACTTGTTCCTGGAGAAAATGATACTTGATTGGTATGTGCTTGGTCTTTGAATGCATGATTAGGTTCTTTGAAATTCTGATTGCACTTGTATTATCACATAAGACGAAGATAGGTGGAGTACAATTGATTTGAAAATCATGCAAAGTTTGCAACATCCAAAGGAGTTGTATGAAACAAGATGCAGCAGCGACATATTCTACTTCAGCTGTAGATAAAGCAATCGAACTTTGTTTCTTGCTGAACCAAGATACTAATCTGGAACCCATAAAGAATGTACCACCACTAGTGCTTTTTCTGTCATCCATGCTTCCAGCTCAATCTGCATCTATATAAGCATGAAGATTGAGATTTATATCTCTAGGATACCATAGACCATAGTTTTGAGTTCCTTGAAGATACTTGAAAATTCTCTTTACTGCCTGAAGATGAGTTTCCTTTGGATTTGCCTGAAATTTTCCAACTATTCCCACTACATGCATGATGTCTGGTCGGGTTCCTGTTAGATAGAGAAGACTAACAATCATAGATCTATAGGTTGGTTGATGCACTGTTGCCGAGTCATCATTTGCGCTGAGGCTACATCCTGTCACCATCGGGGTACATACAGGTTTCAAATCCTCCATCCCATATTTCTTCAAGATCTGCTTGAGGTACTTGATTTGAGATAAAAAGATACCGCCTTCATTTTGTTGGATTTGTAAACCAAGAAAAAATGTTAGCTATCCAATCAAGGACATTCAAATTCTTTCTGCATCACCAAGAAAAAAATTTGACCCATAGCTTCTTCATTACTACCAAATATGATATCATCAACATACACAACAAGTATTAGCAATTTGTCATTTTCAATTTTTATATAAAGATTGTTATTTGTTGATCCTTTTGAAAAACCTTGTTGATGAAGGTATTTGTCCAGACGATAGTACCAATCCCTTGGAGCCTGTTTAAGACCATAGAGAGCCTTCTTAAGTCTGCATACAAGTTTTGTATCATTTCCGAGAATGAATCCATTTGGTTGCTCAATGTACACTTCTTCTTCTAAGTCTCCATTCAGAAAGGCAGATTTCACATCCATTTGAAATACTTTGAATTTTTGAAAGCTAGAGAGAGCAAGGAACATTCTAATGGCCTCAAGTCTAGCAACGGGAGCTAAAGTTTCTTCAAAGTCTATTCCTTCTTATTGACCATACCCTTTACAAACAAGTCTGGCCTTATTTCTAACAACTTCCCCATTTTCATTCAACTTGTTTTTGAATATCAATTTTGTCCCTATGACATTGTTATCTTTTGGTCTAGGAACCAACTCCCAAGTGTTCTTATTTTCAATCTGCTCAAGTTCATCATCCATTACCTTGAACAGCATTCATCTTTGCATACCTCTTTTACATTTTGTGGCTCAGTGGAGGAGAGTAATGCCAAATAGCTTGAAGCTTCCACTATTTCTCTTCTTGTTTGTATACTAGCCCCTTTTTGCCCCAAAATCTGAGATTCTGGATGATTCTTCTGAACGTACCTGGATGGAGTCGTTTCTTCTATCCTTATCTGTACTTCTGGTGCCTCATAGGTCTCTTCTTCTTCATCATGAATCTGATTTGATGTAGATGGATTGTTATGAAACCAGCTCAAGAAAAGATAGATCAACGCCTTAGAATTTAGCCTCTTCGAGGGGGCAACCTCCTTTACATTACATAAATGAACAATTCTTGGATGATACAAATGAAACAACCTCCTTTCTATATATAGGAGTCTAAGG